>JARHVA010003622.1:1637500-1906417 GCA_037957365.1 Torreya grandis | reverse complement strand
AAGCTTGCCTTTGTTTATTAGATATCAATTGCCAAATCAGACCATCTACATCTTGCCCAACTATATTAATGTTTATTGGATCCATAGATACGTTGACTTATTGAATTTGCCTCACTCTATTGATCTCTTTATGCACGGATGCCTATGAGCCATCAATATTCTATCAACTAAACATGTTTGTGCCACTTGTCATGCAAGTATTTATTGTTTAGATATTTTGAGCTCTTTGACCTCCACTTTCCATTAGATCTGAAAGCTCAATTACATGTCAACTATTAATCTACTAGGACCCAATATTTTATAGCCAACAACTAGTTCATGATCTTAAAAATGATGTTCTTGCTCTTGTAAAATCATGTTTTTAAAACCATCATTGATGTTTATAAAATTGTCAAATTTAAGCTCAAATGGATTTCCTTTACTCAATCTAAAACTTGATGTCTACACGACTATCTTATGCTTTTTAACCAACTTTATAAATTTATATCTTAAAGCATGAGGATCATGGAGGCACCAAACTTTCAGGAGATGTTCTTGAGACTGAAAGGGATGAACCCTTTTGATCTATTGGTCTTGGGATCCTTCTGAGTAAAGATAGAAAATGCTCAAGTTGACTAGTCTATTCACTTTCATATGATGTCTTGGTGACGGTCGAGCTTATTTGGCTAAGTATGGAAAACTTAACAAAATCTGATTGAAGAGCCAAATCTTCACATGCATAACTCTATTTACATATCAATGAAAGATATGAGACTTAACACATACCTTTTTGAGACCAAATTGAGTAAACCCATATGACCATTTTCCTCTGTGACTACTAGACATGTGAGATATAACATTGGGAACATGATCACTTGGCTCTATTTGAACTCTTATGAAAATAACTAAGTATATAATTTTATTAGATTTTATTTGAGATGGAAACTTTGGACCTCAATATATTTTTATGCACTTTGGTGAAGGACTTGAAACTTTTTACATATGTCTTAGGCAGAAAAATGAATAGACCCATTTGACCAATTCTTATTGATTCAACCACATGTGCAAGATATAACATCAAAAAACTACCTACTTGGACTTTCTACTAGTTTACTCAAATGTCAAGATGAACACAATGAAGAATCAGATGAATTCCATGTAATTTCATATCTATTCCAAGCACTTTTGATACTTCATAGGGTCTCTTCAACTCTAGGATTTCTCCTTGGGACATTGGGTCACTCTTCAATCAAGATCTTTCTCTTTCCACTAAACTCTTGGATTAGGCAAATTTTTGGTAAGTAGACCAAATTTGGTCAACATGTACTTGGGTGTAAATTTGGCTTACACTTAGCAGGTTGTGTTTCAAAGCATCTACATATAACACGTCTTATATTTTTTTTCTTCACATTTTCCAAGCTCAAATAACCTTAACCAACTATGTTAGTGGATGTGTTATCCCCAAAGCTTACTGACCTAATGGCATTCTTCTTTAAGGTAATGAACTTGATTTTATCTCCTATCATGTGAATTGAATAGACACTATCTATATACCATTTCAATTTTTCATTTTGAGTGTGAAAGATAGTTTGTCCTATCATAAATTATTCTCCTCTATCTTTCTACGTCCTTTCTATAGGGTCTACTTTCTTGATCCATTCTTTAGTATCATGACTCCATAACCTCTAAACATGACTAGTTTTCCTGATAAACTTTGTCTTACACTCTCTTTCAATTATGTCCTCTTTGGTTCCAACTATAACACAAAATTATAATTTTAAATCTACTGTGAATAGATTTATGTCCAAATCTACCCCAAGAGAAATAGTGACTAATGAAGGTGTCCACATACTATGGTTATTTGACCTTGTTTCTCTTTTGACATAAGATGAAATATTGTTACCTTTTATGTCACTTGATGGAGAAAGGATATTTTTGACTTGATAATGCTTAAATTCAAGTTTGGAAGCTTCTACATAGGTCTTTATTCTACCAATTTCATCACTCCTTGACTGATTAGTATCTATTTGAGCCTAGCATTTCTTGAACTCCTTTTATTCTTCTCAGAATCCAAGACCTCTCATGTCATAGAAGGATATTTTACTATCCAATATACTATAAAGTTTTCTAGTGATTTATTCATACCTTTGATAAGTCCTTATCTTGATATCAACTTTCTTAACTTGTGTCTCTAAGGATTTTACTTTCATTCTTAGATGAGTTCATTCTTCTATGTGATCCTTTTCTTTTTGAACAACATTAAAAAACTATTTCACTGACTGTGGGTAAGTTATCATTGTATTCATAGAAAGCACTTTCATTGCAAAGATCCATTTATATATTCCAAAGATATCCCTTAGATTGTTAGGTCTTCTCAAGGGTCCAAGATCGGATACCAATTGTTGTAATTGGATACTAAAAAGGGGTGTAAATTATTTTCTTGACAATATATATTGAATTCCATTCATCATTCCATGAAGCATTCATTTCACATATAAGATCAATACATAAGAAAGAAAATGAACAAACATATCATGAGAGAACACAAAAGATATATGGGAAACCCTCTTGGGGGATAAAACCCACTAAACCATTAACATGGACTATAGTCATATAATGTCAAGATCAAAGATTTAGTGAAGCACCAACTTTATAAGGAGTTCCAATCCCTAGGTAACTTAGAAACTACCAAATATCCTCTGATATTTGATCATATTATAAAACCTATTATTAATTTTAAATTTATTATGACCTCATCTATTTCAATATTTACCCTTCAATCTCACTCAAATAGCCTCTTAGGCCTTCTCGCTCAAATAACCCTCTCTTTGGCAAAAATAGGTCAAATGAATTTATTAATACCTATAGAAAAGTGGTTAGATAATAATGGAATTTTTTTATCTTATTTTTTATGATCTTCAATCTCTTAACCTATTCTTGAAAACACTATATCCTTCACTCAATAGCTCAACATCTCAACTAGTCAATTTAGACCTATTAAGCCTTCTTAAGTACTCGACCCTTGCTCTCACCCTTTTTAGTCATACATGAACCTTTACATACATGAAATAAATTTTTAATAGATTAAAATACACGTTTTAAATGTGAAATAAAAATTTCAAAATTTATTCAAAGTTTATAAGGACCAAATTCACAATTAGGCCTAATGGAGACCTAATGCAATTAGGTCTATCCTATCCACACATTACTATTATGACCATTAGGAATACTTATTGTCTCAAAAAATATATGAAAAGATTCATAAACAACTAAAATATACCCATAATAAGTTCACCTTTAGTCCCCAACTCTATTTTTCCCATTTCATTACTTGGACCTACCAATTAGGTCTCCTTGCCAATAGGCCTTCTCACTGCCTATAAGTCTGTCTTGAAAATTTGAACCAAATACACAAATTTCCCACATAAAACATGAATAAAATAATATTTATAGGATTATAATGACATAAAAAACTTCCCAAAATTATTTTGTCTTCACCACACAGGCCAAAGGGCCTCAAGAATACTCTTGTAGATGATTTACTCATAAACACAAAACACTGTCAATACATAGTCAAAATTATTTGACTCTCAAGATTTATCACGGACTTAAAATAATAAAAAATACATTAAAATGATACTATTAGTAATTTATAACATCTTAAATATATTTTTATCTATAATATTAGTGAAAATTGACTCAAATACATCCTTTTCACACATATAGAAAAGTTGCTTGTAGGACCAAAAATAAAGTCAAAGAAATTCAACTTATAGAATGCCTATGGGAACAATTATGTGATATTAAAATGGATTTTTTTAAACATTTATAATTATTATAAAACATATGGAAATATATATTACATGTTTATGTATCAATATTGGTCTTACAGACCAATCTCACCATGTCACTCTACACAGACTCCACTATGCTAGACAGACTAGTTTGATGACATAATTTTTGCATAGGTGTATTCACCATAAAAAATTATATAAAATGGTGATAATAGGTATAGGTATTTAATAATTAACCCATAACTTAATATCCATCACTAGTCCTCTACAACCAATCCCTAATCTCATTTTTGTTGTCGCCTAGTTTTCTCATTATTCTACTCATTAGGCCAATTTAGTGATAGGATACCTTACATGAATATTTTTTCACATTTTTAGTCATAAAAATAATCATAAAATTTAATTAGAATATAATATAAGTCCTACACATCATCCTCCATCCACTTTCATGCTTTGACCTGGACAACCTTGCCTGTAGCATCAAAAACCCTAAAAATAAGGGTTTTCTTATAGCTTCTACTCACAATCATGATAAAAAAACCAACTAAGGAAACATTGAAGAGTAATTTACATTTCCCAAACACAAAAATAGGTAAAATATACCATTATGATCCATAAATAATTATATCCTTCTTATTGGGTCTTTAATAGGGTTTTAGAAGGGTTCTGACTACCTTACATTCTTAGCAATCATTCATAAAGCATTGTCCCTCAATTAAAAAACCAATGTAAATAAATTAAAGATAGGGACCTTACCCAAATACCATGAAGTGATTATGATCTCATGCAAAATTTGCATGTGCCAACAAGTATGAGAAACTTCTTCTTAGGTCTACAACACCCCATTCTGTGCACACAATCAAACTTACCATCAAAATTTTTGGTTTCTTCTATAGGTAATGAATTAATTTTTTTTAAACATAATTAAAATGACATATTAAACCTATGTAAATTATATCAAGATATATATCATCTTTGGAAATGATCTTTACCCCTTATTACGCCACTATAGGTCACTTTGTAGACTTAGGTCTTATACTACCAGTCCTATATGGACTATGAATACAACCTAAAACCTATGGTACTATCTTCAACACTCTACCATAATGTTATAAAACATAATAAAATGATATAGCACTACCACACTTGCTCACAAAGGTATCTAATGGATCAACTCATCATGCTACTAGGCCTATGCCATTTCATTAGGTTCCTCAAATAAGGGTTCAAAAACTAAGCATTAAGAACAACAATGTCAACATAGAAGGAAATCAATGACACTTTCATGAGATAAATGACAACTTCATTCATACCTTGTAACATATTCCAAACAATCTCCAAGTTTATCATTGATGGTAACATCTCATTTATGGAATCTACTCAAAGAGACTTCTCTTACTAAGAAACATCTTCCTAATGTAGATCAATCTCACCCTTTGACATTAATGACAAAACACTTACCTGAAATAAAATTTCAAAATGAAAGATTATATCATAAACTCTCCCTTTCATTTTTCATATCTTAGATGTCTTCTTCTTGACAGATTGACATGACTCCTCTTTTGACCTCACATCTTGCGTATTTGTTTTTTATTCTTGGAGATAAAACACCTCTTCATTAGCTACTCCTAAGCACTTTGTTTTGATCATTGTATACTAGGAATATAAATAACTCCTAATTCTTGTCTTAGATGTTTAAAATTAGCCTTTGGAAGAGGCTTAGTCAAGATATCTACAATCTGATCCTTAGTAGACACATATTCAAGTTTAGTGATTTTTTCACTCACCTATTCTCTTAAGAAATGATATTTGATAGGAATATGTTTGGTACTTGAATGTAATATAGGATTTTTTGAAACACTTATGGCACTTATAATATCATAGAGAATAGGAATAGGGCCACCAAAATCCACTTTATAGTCTTTTAGGGTTTGTTTCATCCACAATACTTGAGTGCAACATGAGGCTACTCTAATATACTTAACTTCACAAGTAGATAAATTTACTGAAGGTTGTTTCTTGTTTAACCATGAGACTAGACACTTACCTAAGAATAAATCTCCTCCACTAGTTTTTTTTAATCATCTAGACTCCCAACCCAATTTGCATCACTATAGGATACTAGATCAAACTTCTTACTCTTTGGGTACCATAAGTCATATTCTAAAGTCCCTTTAAAATACCTAAGTTACCTTTTTATTGATTTTAGGTGGATTTACTTAGGGTCTACTTGGAATCTTCCTAAAATACCTATTTATTTCATGATTTGTGGCCTAGATGTGGTAGTATACAATAAATTCCCAATCATAGATGTATAAATTGTCTAATTAACCCTAGAGGTTTGATCCTTCTTACTTAGCTTGTATCCTATAACCATAAATATTCTTATAGCCTTATAATCTTCCATTTTAAACTTTTTTAGTATCTCTTTTATATACTTGATTCATGAAATGAACATACCTTTTTTAGTTTGACTAATTTGTAGTCTAAGAAAGAAGGGCAGTTCTCCAAGCATACACATCTCACATTATAACTTTATCACCTCTTTAAAGGCCTTGGTCATATTTTCATTAGATCCAAAAAAATAATATCATCCACATAAACTATAACTATCAACTAATGATCATTTTCAGTTTTGACATATAGGTTACTATCTATAACTCCTTTCTTGAACCCTTGGTCCAAAAGGTACTTATCAAGTCTAACATACCAAGCTCTAGGGGCTTGTTTTAAACCATAAAGGGCCTTATTCGAATTGAAAACATAATTATTGATATCAATCAATAAGAAACCCTCATGTTGTTCAATGTATACCTCTTCTTCTAAGTTCCCATTTAGGAAGGCTAACTTAACATCCATTTGATATATCTTGAATCCTTTAAATTTTACATAGGCAATAAACATCCTAATGGATTCTAACCTTGTTATATGATTTATTAATTTTGAGAAATTAGACATTTAATTTCTAAATAACAAATAGGTCTAAGTAGATAAAATTAGTAAATAATATGCGATAATTAAGCCACTAATTATGTAAACAATTTATATTTTTTCCTTTTCTAAAAATAGTAATAAGTGAGAGAAAATATGAATTAGCTTATTTAGGATATTACAACTGAGAAGAGTATAATACTGGAGGAACAAGACTGGAATACTATTGTGAACTAAGATTTGGACTTCATTTTGTGATTAGACATGACTGCCAAAAATAGGACACCCTACTGTCTGGCACTATAGTTTTTGTTCTTGCCTATGTTATCCAAACTACTCATAGAGATCTGATTTTTCTAGGTTTTATTTTTAGCATCTATGTGAGCATGTGTACCAAATTTTAGATCATTTATATTAAAAAAAATCCCTATAGAGGAGATTATTCATATGCTTGTGTCTTATATGTAATTAAATAAAACTTTATCAAATAGAGAAAATGGGTTAGTGTGTAATGGATACACTAAATGCACTTCACACCCCATGTGTGGGCATGTTACCTACATACCAATACTCCATGAAGGGATCAAGCTATATGTAGTTGTGCCATTAAAGTGATTGGTGCAATAGTGTGATGAAAATACAACTGAGAAGAGTCTAATATTGGAGGAACAAGAATGGAATACTATTGTGAACTAAGATTTGGACTTCATTTTGTGAATAGACATGACTGCCAAAAATAGGACACCCTACTGTCTGGCACTATAGTTTTTGTTCTTGCCTCTATTATCCAAACTACTCATAGAGATCTAATTTTTCTAGGTTTTATTTGTAGCATCTATGTGAGCATGTGTACCAAATTTTAGATCATTTATATTAAAAAAAATCCCTATAGAGGAGATTATTCATATGCTTGTGTCTTATATGTAATTAAATAGAACTTTATCAAATAGAGAAAAGGGGTTAGTGTGTAAAGGATACACTAGATGCACTTCACACCCCATGTGTGGGCATGCTACCTACATACCAATACTCCATGAAGGGATCAAGCTATATGTAGTTCTCCCATTGAAGTGATTGGTGCAATAGTGTGATGAAAATGTAAGTAAATATAAAACTAGGTGTACTTACAATGACTAAGGACTAGTATAAAGGTTTGAATACGTTTGAAATACTATTGGATGGTTGTATGCAGAGAATAGGGAAAAGTGATTGATTAGTCTTACTGGTATTCTTGCTTCTCTCTTGAAAATGAGTGCCAACCCTTCTAAATAGACTTTGAATGGAATTTTATAGGTGATTTAATGATCATGGGTTAAATGAATTTGAATTAGGCCAACATTAATTAGGATAAGGATTTAAAAAAATATGACCATTAGAAGCCAAAATACACTCAGACAATAGCACCAAAAACATGACACCCTGAGTTTCAATGATGTAGTCCAAGTTTGGGAACTATTATCTTGAGGGTAGGAGACTTAGGGGGATGGATTTGTCATGGAAAGAGAAATATGGGTCTACAAGGGTTTAGTTTGGGAGGCTATAGATGATTGGGAATTAATGAAAACATGCCTATAAGGGTCATGAGAGCAAGCAAGATAGACCTATGGATTAGGTGTTATTAACCACACTAAAGTTACCAAATTTTGCATTTTATATGACTACATTCCCCCCCCCTCCCCCCTTATTCTGGTGATGTAGCAAAGTGAAATACTAGGATAAAGGAAAAATAGAAAGCATACCTAAACTTACCTGTAAAGGTGAAGCTCATGAAGTTATGTGATACTGGATATGCATAGAGAGAGCATGGTTTGAAGTGTGAATATATAATGAAAAACATAGAGTAGATTAGTCCTTACTAGATACACTATATCTAAAATAAGAATGTACAAATGTTGGGTAAGGGAGAGAGAAAGGAATGAATACACCTCATTGGGTGTGTGAACCAATACAAAACCTATTGTGATGTTAGATTATGTTGGGTGTGTGTTGTACTAAAATTAATATCATGAACAAAGATGAGTTATCAATTCTATGGAAGTGGATCAAGAATGCAAAGATAGTCCATTTGGATCCATCATCACCTATTAAGTGAAGCTAATGAATCATGCGTGTGTCAATCAATGTTTGGACTGTGTGTCCAATCGCTCTGAATAGGTGGCTCAAGAATACAAAGGCTAGTTATTCCTTTAGCTCCATTATTACCCCATGAAGTGAAGCTATGAAGTAATACCGATATGGAATAAATGTCATATGAGATGGATTTTGAAGCCCATGAATGTACTATGATCTGATAATTTTAGCATGGATAGATGAATGTATGCTAAAAACTAAACCACTATTGGCCATTTTGAAAGATGGAGATTAAGCTTGTATTAAAGCCACTTTGAAACTAGTGCAATAGGCTTATGTGGAATCTAACTCAAGAACTCAGGTACTTGATAAGTTGTGCTCTTATGAAAGCCAAACTTGAAAAAGGATGCCAACCACTTGTAGATGGAGTAAGGCACACAACTGATGAGAAATTCTTGGAAAACAAACTAAACTCAAAAAAAAAGGAGGATCAATGTGTCACACACAATACCTCTAATCACTTGTGTTTGGAACATGAATTTTGATCTAGAAGTTATATCAACTGCCTAATCTAAACTATAAGTGAGAGCTATCATTTCAAACATGATTCCCCCTATATCTCAATTCTTTGAGAAAAAAATGTACCAAAACATGTTGAATCTAGCCTATACTGAGCTGACAAGCCTATGACTGAACTCACTTTTCTATCTATTTATGGAAAAACTATTTTTTCTATTATTTGGATAGGAGCACCAAAAAATAATACACCCTACTATCTAGCTCTATAGTCCAACTTTGGTGCTATTATCTAGGGCCAAATATGGTAACTATTCTAGATTCTCTGCTATCTACCTAGTCTATTCTACCTAGTCTGATGTCTAGATTCTATTTTGAGTGTTCTAAGAACTACTTTGTCAACCATTAGGAGCTTCTGATCTCTATGACAAAACCCCTATTTATTTCCCCTTCTTCTGAGGGTAGGAATGAAGATGTTGTGATGACAACCCTTAGAAGAAAGAGCCCTACAAATATGTTACTAGAAATATACATGATATATCAATGATAATAAATAAGATATCTCAAAATATATCATGTTTTGTATTGAGATATTGTGAGATCAACATGGGTATGCCTAGATAGATATAACAATGTAATAACATGTGCAATATACTGAAATAGAATTGAAAGTGTTAGTTTTTAGTTATTATCAAGGAGATATGGAGCATGATGTCCATCATGGCATGCAAAAAAGAAAATAAATGCATGATATGGATCATGGAATTACAAATAGGAAAATTAATAAGGAAACAAGCATACAAAGTAAGCTGCAAGAAGTATACAATAGTCACCAAGGGGTGAAGCAATCAAGGGACATGGGCACATGTCACTCAAACTAGAAAGCAAGCATACAAGGCATGTTCAAATGCCACATACAATTTAAATAAACAAAGTTGGCACAAGGGACATAGGTATATAGAAGAGTACAAACAAAGGACATTGGAAAATGTCCTAAGGTGCACACATAAATAAAAGCAAAGGACAATGACAAATCTCCTAAAACACATACAAGTCATGGAACAAGAATTGAGAAAATGCAAAATCATCAAGCTACACTAAGAAGGAAATGAAAGCATGTATATATTGAAAATATAAAATCACATCTACCTAATCAAAGTAAGAGTGAAAGTATGTAAGACATGTTAGTACAAGACTAGGTATATGCAAGGAAATATACAAGTGCAATATACTAGTGAAATGTTGATATAGTAATCTATGTGATATAGTAAGTAATGTACATCAACATGATAACTTGGAGTGTGTAGTGTAGGAATGACATAACCTAGAAGGTATAGTCATGTAGAAGATGCCCCTAGTGGGTATGTATATCAATGTGTGTCTCAAATGTAGAAGTAGGATGCCCCATTAATAGGTAGAGTGAAGCAATCAAGGATCTAGATGTCACTACACACACTCAAAGAATATCAAGTGAAGCATGATAATGTAGATAAATTGAAAAATAATAGCATATAACAACATCTATAAATTTAACATAACATAGTAATAGCAATGTAAAGCATGGATGATGTATACAATCAAAATGTTTTTGTGTTTTAGATATATTTGAATGTTTTTGGTATTTTTGATATTTTATATTATTTTTGTATTTTGAAATAAGCTATGTATAAGAGAGACTATGAATAAAATGATACTAATAGATGAGTCTCATATGAGACTCCCTGTCATGGTGTCTTGTATGAAATAAAGGTATCAGGTGTGATCGTGAAGCATGATGGAAAGGTTGAGACTGTGATTCTAAAAGCTATGTGCATTGTAAATGTTCTAAAATGTCTGATGTAGAAATTGACTATGGGGTGCCTCTATAACTCTGAGAAGTGGATGCAACTATAGGGCTCTTAGGGACCCATCTCAAAGTAGGAGAAGCTCTCTAAACATGTTTTTTGTGTAGACACATGATATCTCAATGAAACTACTTTGGGTGTGAATACTGTAGCTAGAATCTATCTAGAATCCCAAAGACATGGAGGTGTATGAACCCTCTGTACTAGTGATGGATGCCTCAAATGTGTTTGAATCTATACTTGAGGAAGAACCATAACTAATGGGGAAACTAAAATTAGTGGAGAAGCTAGAACTGGTAACTACAAAAGAGATGGCTCTAAAGTGGGTAGTGGTAACTCATATAGAACTCCACTAACTATAATAACTTGATTAGAATGAGTGAATTTCATGCATTTTTGAACTATAGATGGCACTACTCAATTTTTTTTGAATCCATGGGCAACCAAGTAACATATCAAAAACTCCTACACTAGGAACTATGGTGAAATGTGTGGTCACATGTGTTAGACCAGTCTGTAAATGAAGTAAAATATCACCCAATTAACTCTATATGTTCCCATTGAATCTATAAATAACTATATCTATTAGAGTGATATCTTGATCTAAATATCCCAAATGCTACAATAATGTAATGGTGTACATCTTGACATTGGAACCATTATCAATGAGAACATTGTGAATGGATTGATTATGAATATGTGATTTGATAAAGAGTGCATTATAATTTGAATTATCCTTAATAATCACCTAATTTGAGAAGGATGATATCAAAGGTCTAGTTAGAACCTTAGACTCATACACACATATCATATAGCTCAAAGGATGTGACTCACTGAAGGTGCTTGGTATGTAACTGGTGAAGGATGTGAATGGTATGTGTGGTGAACACTTGATGTGTCCCCTTTCTCTTTCTTAGAATTATATGTAAATGGATCTAAGAAGATTTTCAAAGATTTATCTTATGTTATCTTAGATTGTAGAGGCTCAAATAAAGTGTCAAGATCAAGCAGGTTATCATTTATCAAGTCTTGTATCTTATGTCTCAAACTAATGCATCTATTTGTAGTGTGGCTTGGTGCCCTATGAAAATCACAAAATGCATGTTGGATCATATCATCATGGAAGAGGTTTTGATGGTTCAAATTCTAAAATAAGAGGGAGAGTGATGATGTTATATTCCAATAATTATTATAAAGCTCTGACTAGAGAAACTGGTAGATCAGTAAATTCATGTCGAGGAAGTGTTGATAAAACCACATGTTGAGGGGGATCTGAAGCTGCATTGACTATTGGTTGATTTTGATTCTTGTTATCATTGAATTTTACCTTGTATGGGAATTTGCTATTACTCTTGTTTGTTGTGTCTAGGATGCTTGTATACTTGAGTTTTCCCATTAAAATAAGTTTTGCTTCTCTTTCCTTTAGTGTATGACACAATTAAGTGAAGGAAGAGAATATTTTGAACATAATAAATTCATGCAATGCTGGTAGAAGGATTTGTTTGAAGAGATCTTGTAACTCTTAATTTGCCATGGGGCTAGTCATCTTAGCCAAGATGGTCTTATATCAAAGCACATAGTCTGCAAGATGCTCATTTGATTTGTATTTCTATTGTGAAATTTATACATAAGAGACCTTATCACCAATGTTGTTACTAAAATGTGCTAGGAACATGTTAGCTAAAGGATTGAATGCATTGACCAATTGATTTGGTAGACTATAGAACCATTATAAAGCATAATCCTTTAGAATCTATGGAAATAGCTTGGTAAGTGTTGGTTGATTATTTTGTCTATCAGCATACTGGTAAAAAAAATAGGTCTTATCAGCCAAAGCAAGAAGATTAGTCATCATAATGTGTAAGTTTATCACATAAAAAGGAGACTTCTCTCTCCTCTCATCAAGGGGAGGTTCCCTGTGGATATGCTATGTATATATATGAATAGAAAATAGTACTCAAGGGTAGGACCAGACATCCATCTCTCTTTCTTCAGAGATGATGTATACAAAACAAAAGAAGAACTCAAGAGAATGACAAACAACACTCCTCTTCTTTTAGAAGAACTGTTCAACCAGTCATGAGAATGCTCCTGGAAATAAAAGTAGAATATGACTGAAGTATGGTAACCATCAAATCAAGACACAGCATAAAGTCTACACAAGAAATACTCAAGAGTCATATACGAATAACAATGAAAGCTCAAAGTATTTCCAAAGTTCTTTACATAGCAATGAAAATACAAACACACTGAAGGCAGCTATGGGGGCACAAAGTCTCTCCACAGTTGATTCTCTAGGACACCTTCTTGACAAATTTACTAATTCTTCTTATTAAATCAATGAAACAAACAATATATCACAGCACAAAGCGTGAAAAAGTCCCTTGTTTTCATTAACAAAATATGATTAACAGACTGAGCACAAAGTCTCAATGATGCCTCTCAATTTCAACAGAGTTTCGTTTTGATTATCAAAAAGAAGATCCTTATTACAATAGAAGAAAGTCCCTTATATAGCCTCTTTAAAAAGGACTTGGGAACAATCAATACATCAATTTGCATTGAAATCTATTAAGGAGACACGCTGGAACTTAGGGGCCCTTTTCCCATTTGATTTTATCAATGCAAGGAAATAAGTCACGCTTATTAAAAGTTTGTAACTTCCAATGTTCCACCTGGAAATCTAATCTTATCTTCATCGTTCCTCCTTGTTTGGCTAATTGAATTGGGTCCTGGATTTAATTTGCTATTCTATTTCTTCCCTGCTTTTTGTTGGTCTTGACCTTGAAAATTGTGAATGTATTCTGTTCTGTGGATCAAAGGATCAATGGCTATTTTACTATCTCTAAAATTGACGTTTACATGCCCGTCACTGTGTTTCCAATGGCTAGTTGACTATGTTGAATTTGATGTGTCTGGGTGTGTCATCCCTTGGTCTTCTTTTATCTTTCCACTTGGCACTTTTCTAGATTGGACTTTGCCCTTTTGGGCCCTGAAAAATGATCCTTCGACTTCATTTGTCGGCCCTTTGCAAATTTCCCCTGGGATTTTCCTCGGGCTATTCGCTTTGAACATTCCCGCAGACATTTTCCCTAGGGAAAATTCCCACGGGCAAAAAGTCTGGGTGAAATTCCTCGGGCAAAAAGTCTGGGTGAAATTCCCGCGAGCATTAGACAAGTCTTTGAACATTCATTTGATGAAGTGTCCTCTGCAAGGGCACTTGTCCTTCAAAAAAGTTCTCTTTTGCATTGAACCATCCCTTGAACCTAGTCGATGAACCTTTGTTGAACCAGTTGAAAGGTTCAATGAAGTGCGCCAAGCCTTTGAAGCAAAGTCGATGAAAGCATTGAATAGCTTGATTGAACCCGCCTTTGAACTGTTTGAAGTTGAACCAAATGTTAAACCTACTGCTGATTGTTTGCTGATGAAAATTCCTGCAGAAGTTGTGAAGCTTGTTGAACTTGGACGTTGAACCATTTGATTGAACCAATTTAGAGGTTCAATGAAGCACGCCAAGTGCCTTTGAACCAAAAAGCAAACTTGCTATTAAACCATTGAACCAAAAAGCTTTGAACCAAGTAACAAACCAAATGATTGAAACAAAAGATGCTAAAATAAAGGAAATGAACCATCTGAGTGAAATAAAGCATTGAACTGCTTGGTTGAACTTAGACGTTGAACTATTCCTTTGGTTGAACCGACTATTGAACCTTTGAACCTGTTGAACCTATTGAGGTGACTGAACTTTGAACCTTTCCTAGAAAATGAACAAATGTTGAAAATCAATTCTTTTGACTAAAAACTACCTGTAAGAGTCTGTAGATTTTCCTTTTCCTGTTGAGTCCGTAGATTCAAGCCTACAGAGTCCATAGATTTAAGCCTGTAGAGTCCATAGTTTCAAGCCTACAGAGTCCGTAGATTTTTTTGAGAAGCTCTAAAAATGAGAAATCTGAATACCTAAGACAAATTTTAAAAATGGAAGATATTATTTTGGTTTGTAGAACTAAAATAATTCAAATGTTGTTCCAAAAATGACTGTTATTTTTAGGAGACAATAGCTAGCTCCAGTTGGGGAACTTCTATCAATTGCAAAATGAATTAGGAGTAGAATTCAGAAAATCCAGTCTCTTCAAGTGTACCATTGGGCTTCAGAGTCATGCTTTCCAAAAATGAAAGGCAACAAGAATGAAAATAAACAAAACAAAATAGAAATTAAAACTGTACAAGTATACATATATACAGAGGTAATGATCTGACACTTCAAGAATTGAAGTGTTTCAAATGCTACCCATTATGGGGCAGAGAAAAAAGTGTGCCATCTTGGTATTTAAACAAAAAGCTATTTTCACCCATGTGTTGATGAATTGTGAATGGGCCTCTCTAAAGGGAGTCAAACTTTCCATGCATCCCTTTTGGCTCTCTTCTTTTGTCCCACAACAGGACTTTATCCCCAATCTAAAAATCACAATTTTTGGCTTTCTGATAAAAAAGTTTCTTTATCATATTTTGATGAACAACAATTTTGTCTACCACCATGGTTCTTTGTTCTTCCAGCTGAGTCAAGTACATGATTCTTTTGTCAAGAGAACTCTCATATGTCTGATCTTCAATAGCCTTCACCAATTTCAAGGCTGGTAACTCTAAAGTGATTGGTATCTTAGCATTAATACCATAGAGAAGTTGAAAAGGAGACATACCAATTGCCCTTTTTGGTGTGATCCTGTCAGCCTACAGAGTGTCTACCAATGCTTTGTGCTACGTCCTTTGATTATCATCTACAATTTTCTTGATAATAGTTACCAACTTTTTATTGCTGGACTCAGCTTGTCCATTCCCTTGTGAAAAATAATCAGAAGAATGAGAAAGCATAATTCCATAATAAAAATAGAATTGCATGATTTCTTGAGAGGTGAAACAAGCTGCATAATCAGTAACAATTTTGAGTGGGACTCCAAGTCTGGAAATGATGTTCTCTTTCAAGAAATTGCATACAACTTCTGAGGTAGCATGCTTTGTCGAGATTGCTTCTACCCACTAGTGAAATAATCAGTCACTGTAAGGACATAATCATGTCTAGCACTTGATGATGGATTTATTGTCCCAATAAAATTGAGTCCCCACTGCTGGAAAGGTTCTTCTATGATTACTGGCTTAAGAGGTAGAGCAACTAACTTGGGTCTTCCAACAAATTGCTGGCAAAGTTCACATTTCCTTACCCATTTATGTGCATCTTGAAAAAGAGTCAGCCAATAATACCTGGCTCTCAAAATTTTTTGAGCAGTCATAGGAGCAAAAAAATGTCCTCCACAAGCTAGATTATAAAAAGATTTCAAGAGCAGGGTCTGCTGTTCTTTATCTACACAGCAAAGAAAAACTCCATCTATGTTTCTTTTGTACAGGCCATTGTCCTAAAGGACAAAATTTGCAGCTTTCAATCTAATGGTTCTCCTCTCTTTGTAAGACAAATGAGCAGGACATTCTCCATAAGTTAGAAAATAGGCAATATCTAAATACCATTCATTGGTAGTAGAAACAAAAAGGACTGTTGGCATATTGTCTACTTCAGCTTCTTTAGGTTGTGTATCTTTTGGCTTATTATCAGCTATTAATTGACAAAGACCTTTACCTCTGACCAGCTTTGTTGGCTTGATATCCAGATCAAATTCTTGGATCTTTTCAATCTAATTACCTCTCTTTGTGTCAAACTCTTGTTGAGTTAAAATAGACTTGATTGTACTGTTAGGAACTAAGGCAGTAGTATGCGAATTTAGAATATAGAAGCGAAAGTGTTTGACTACTTTTACCAAGGCATAGGCGTGCTTATCTATATTCGAATACTTCAATTCATGAGTTTTCAGAGGGAAACTCATGAAAGAGATGGGAGATTCCATACCTTCTTTGTCTTGTTGGACAAGAATAGCTGAAAGAGTATGCTCAAATGCATAGCTATATATAGTGAAATCTCTGTGGTAATCTGGATAGACCAAGGTGGGGGCGTGAGCAATAATGACTTTGATATCTTGAAATCTTGCTTTGCCTTCTTTGGTCTAGTTGAAGGTAATCTTTTCTTTCATCATATTTACAATGTGTCTTGTCTTTTTAGCAAATTTGGAGATGAATCTCTATAAGAAATTCACTTTTTTGAAGAAAGAATGGACAGCTTTCTTACTTGCAGGCAAATTCAGCTCTTGAATAGATTTGACTCTATTTGAGTCAATCTTTATGCCTTCTTTGGACACAATGTGTCCAAAGAGTTTTCCTTCTGTCACTCCAAAAATAAACTTTTTAGGATTCAAAGAAATACCATTTTCCTAGTAGTGCTCCAACACTTGTTGCAAGTGGCGCATATGATCAGATCGGTGCTTTGAAAAGATAGTTAAATCATCAAGATATACAACTATGAATTTGCCAATTTCATCTTTAAAAGCCATATCCATAGCTCTCTAAAATGTAGCGCCAGCATTTATTAATCCAAAAGGCATTCTTTTATATGCAAAAGTACCCCAAGGCGTGGTGAATGCAGTCTTGTATTGATCAGGTTCAGCAACTTCAACTTGGTTATAGCCTGAGAATCCATCCAACACTGATAACATTTTTGATCCTATTACTATTTGGAGCACTTGGTCCATGATTGGCAAAGGGTAATTGTCTTTCAAAGAAGACTGATTTAAATTTCAAAAATCAACACAAATGCGGATTTTGCCATTTTTCTTCCTTACAGGAACTATATTTGCAATCCATGTAGAATGATGGATTGGAAAAATAATTCTAGCATTTAACATTTTTTGAATCTCAGACATAATTGTACCTAAAATCTTTAGATTGCATTATCTGGATTTCTGCTTGTAAGGTGTTGAATCAGCCTTGAGAGGAATATGATGATGGATTTCATCAGGACTGAGAGACTTCAAATCTTCGTATGAATATGCCAAGACATCAATGTATGGATGAAGCAAAGAAGTAAATTTGAATTTTTCTTTAGGTGTACAACACTTACCAATGTTAACCACTTTTGGATTTTCTTCATTGGCCAAATTCACTTGGTCAAATCCCTGAGAGAAATTCAAATCTGTCTGTTGTTGCTTGATGAATCTATCATGCTTGTCAAACAACTTTTCGAGAGAAACCAGGCCTTTAGAAATTTTATTTCCTTTCAGCTGTATAAACTCTTCATTTACATCTAAACTAGATTCAAAAATTAATTCAGACTTCTAAGATTCACTGCCTTCAAAATATAGCTATTCAAAATTATCTTTTCTTTCCAAAAAGGCAATGATCTGATTATTATCATTGAAAATTTGCCAATGATCAACATTATTAGGAACACTTGGCCTATAGATCAGCTCAATGGTATATTTGGCTTCTTTAAAATTAGAATGTGGAACTAAAAGAATTCCTGAAATAGCAAGTGCATCAGCTCTATCATTGTATTCTCTTGGAATGGAATAAATGTTGAAAGCATCAAAGCTTTCAATTTGATCACAAACAAGATTATGATAATGGCACAACCTTTCATTCTTAGTCTGATATGAATTTATCACTTGGTAGACCACTAATTCAGCGTCCCCTTTAGCATGAAGGCACTTGATACCTCTTTCTTGAGTAGCTTTCATGCCCAGCAATAGTGATTCATATTTAGCTCTATTATTTGTGTTGCTGAACTATAACTTATATGATGAAGGGAACATATCTCCTTAAAGAGATATCAAAACAATTTCGGCTCCAAAACCAGAAGAAGAACAACTACCGTCAAATTCTAGGGTCCAAATCTCATCAAACACTGGATTTACTTTAGACTTTCCCTCATCAGAGATGGAGGGTCTTTCTTCATGATCTGTATATAAAAAGTAATTACCCATACCTACAGATTCAAAAAGGATTTGAGCTTCAGGAGCTGACGTCTTGGTGACTATATACTTTACTTCCTTTTTAGGAAGTAATCTTTTCATCATGCCTTGTACAGAGATCCTTGCCTCAAATAGATCCATGTTCAGCTCTCCTCCCACGTCCTTAAAAAAATTCCATCCAAGTAAAATACCATAAGATGCTAGGACTTCAGCCACTAATACAGTCATTTTAATCCTCTTGTCCGAAAAGGCTGCAAATGCAAATTGAGCATCTTTGATCTACCCCAACAATGGCACTTGTTTATTCTCCAAGGAGAAACATCTACCAAATGTCTTAGTTCATGTGAGACCAAGAGATTCAGTGACTTTGGCAGGCATGACATTGTCAGATGCACCTAAATCTATTATACAATTACTCAGCTTGTGGCCATTGATTAACAAGAAAACATAGAAGGGTTCTATTTTTCTAGAAGTAGTTGGAGGAGTAATAATCAGATTATTTGGACTAGGTGTATTTATTGGGGAATCAAAAGTCACTTTTTTAGCCTTTTGCACTATAGGGACAGTCTAATTTTTAACATATTAGACCAACTTATTCAGTTGATCTGGATTGGACTGTAAGTACTCAAATTTAAACATTTATATTTTTGTCTTTTTGACATGATCTATTATGTCAAATGTCTGAATCGAACTAGGTACAGAGAAAGGTACTTCAGCTTTT
Source organism: Torreya grandis (assembly GCA_037957365.1). Classification (NCBI taxonomy): domain Eukaryota; kingdom Viridiplantae; phylum Streptophyta; class Pinopsida; order Cupressales; family Taxaceae; genus Torreya; species Torreya grandis. Next base: position 1,886,715 of record JARHVA010003622.1, on the reverse strand, counting down.
TGAGTTTTAGAAGAGATGGGAGGTATACTGGTTTGTGAATTAGAAGTAGAAGGGGAAGGAGCAACAGATGTATTTACCTTTTGAGTGATTACTGGATCTTTTGGTTGAAAGGGCAGAACTGTTCCACGCTTGGCAATTATGACTGCTGGCTGTGATTGCTCTTCTATTTTTCCTTTATCAGCTTGCTAGACTGATTGATTCTTAGATCTAGTAAACACTACATATGATCCATCTAAAGCTTCTCCTTTACTTTCGAGTTCATCCTGATAATTTAGGAAACCAATGTGGGAGTCACCAACTGATTCTTCTTGACTATCTTCAATGATATCAACATCATTTTCTTGATATAATTCAGGCTAATAAGAAAAATTTGATTCTATCTCAAGATATCCCATTGCTGAATTAGTTGGAGGAGCTTCCAAGGCAATTTTTCCTTGTGGAGGAGGAAGATGATTTTGTTGTCCTTGGTTTTTGGCAACATTGCCCTGATATGACTGATTTGGGATTGTTCTTCTATATGTAGGAGTAGAAGAATTCCTTGAGCCATTTGCTTTTTGAGGACAAGGAGCTCATTCACTAATTTTTACACCATTGGATCTGTGGTGCTTGTAGATGCAAATTCAGATGATGATGAAGCTCTATTTCTATTGGGATCTCTTCTTATTTTCCCTGCTAATATGAGATCATCTTCTACTTCAGTGGCCAAAAGTTGAGCTACCTCGAGATCTATTTGGCCAGCACATCTCAAGATAAAATTGACTTCAGGTAGCTAAAAATTAATGAAAAAGCATTTAAGATGCTCAACTGTAGGTCTGGCAATCATAGGAATTCTATTTCTCAACTTGTCAAATTTAGCTATGAAGTCTCTCATAGGCTCATGTGGCTCTTTTTTCATTTGTGTAAGTTGAGCCAGAAGTGTATGTGCATCTTTTGTAGGTTTGAATCTGGCCTCAAAATTATCTTTCAAAGTATTCTAATCAGTCACAGATCGAGCCTGTAAATGGTAAAACCAATCTATAGCAGAACCTTGTAGTGTTTCAACAAAAAACCTGACTACTACATCTTCAAATTCTACCCCAATTACTCACAAGCTATACTAAATGCTGCAATATGTTCATCAGGATGAACTTTCCTATCACCATGGAATTTTGGGAAATTCTTCCTAAAACTATGTGGAAGTTCATGTAGAGGAGGAGTAAGATTGAGAGGGCCAAAAGCATTACCCCAGGGACCTTGAATTGCCATTATAGGGTGCTGAAAAGGAGGGATAACAAATCTCAATGGGGTAATTATAGGTGAAGCTTTATCAATAGCAGAAGTTGATATTTCACTTGGTAATGGATATCTAGTTTTAGTAGGAGAGAAGCTCTTGGTTCATTGCAGACGAGATGGTGAAGAAAATAGATCAAAATCACTTTACTGTACTTGCTCGAACATAGGATCAATGACACCTTTAGCCCTTTGACTTCGTGTATATCTTGTATCTGCCATATTTGTAAAACAAAATTTGAAAAGAATTGACTTTGCTTCAGTTAGAGCTTGAGGCTTTAAACTGTGCATTCTTTTCCTGTGGTGTGGAGGTGAATGGAATAGATAGACTATAAATGGATAATGGGTAATTCCCTAGTGGAGTCGCCAAAAACTGTTGGTTGATTATTTTTTCTATCAACGTACTAGTAAACAATATAGGTCTTATCAGCCAAAGTAAGAAGATTAGTCATCCTAATGTGTAAGTTTATCACATCAAAAGGAGACTTCTATCTCCTCTCATCAAGGGGAGGTTCCCTATGGATATGCTATGTATATATATGAACAGAAAATAGTACTCAAGGGTAAGACCGGACATCCATCTCTCTTTCTTCAGAGATGATGTATACAAAACAAAGGAAGAACTCAAGAGAATGACAGACATCACTCCTCTTCTTTCAGAAGAACTATTCAACCAGTCATGAGAATACTCCTGAAAATAAAAGCAGAATATGACTGAAGTATGGTAACCAACAAATCAAGACACAGCACAAAGTCTGTGCAAGAAATACTCAAGAGTGATATACAAAGAACAATGAAATCTCAAAGTCTTTCCAAAGTTATTTACACAACAATGAAAATACAAACACACTGAAGGCAGCTATGGGGGCGCAATGTCTCTCCACAGTTGATTCTCCAGGACACCTTCTTGACAAATTTACTAATTTTGCTTATTAAATCAATGAAACAAACAAGATATCATAGCACAAAGTCTAAAAAAGTGCCTTATTTTCATTAACAAAATATGATAAACAGACTGTGCACAAAGTCTCAATGATGCCTCTCAATTTCAACAGAGTTTCATTTTGATTATCAAAAAGAAGATCCTTATTACAATAGAAGAAAGTCCCTTATATAGCCTCTTCAAAAAGGACTTGGGAACAATCAATACATCAATTTGCATTGAAATCTGTTAAGGAGACACACTGGAACTTAGGGGCCCTTTTCCCATTTGATTTTATCAATGAAAGGAAATAAGTCGCGCTTATTGAAAGTTTGTAACTTCCAATGTTCCACTTGGCAATCTAATCTTATTTTCATCATTCCTCCTTGTCTGGCTAATTGAATCGGGTCCAAGATTTAATTTGCTATTATGTTTCTTCCCCACTTTTTGCTGGTCTTGACCTTGAAAATTGTGAATGTATTCTATTCTATGGATCAAAGGATCAACGACTATTTTACTATCTCTGAAATTGACATTTACATGCCCGTCACTGTGTTTCCAATGGCTAGTTGACTATGTTGAATTTGACGTGTTCAGGCACGTCATCCCTTGGTCTTCTTTTATCTTTCCACTTGGCACTTTTCTAGATTGGACTTTTCCCTTTCGGGCCCTAAAAAATGATCCTTCAACTTTGTTTGTCAGCCGTTTGCAAATTTCCCCCAGGCTTTTCCTCGGGCTATTCACTTTGAACATTCCTGTGGACATTTTCCCTAGGGAAAATTCCTACAGGCAAAAAGTCTAGGTGAAATTCCCTGGGCAAAAAGTCTGGGTGAAATTCCCTAGGCAAAATGTCCAGGTGAAATTCCCCGGGCAAAAAGTCCAGGTGAAATTCCTCGGGCAAAAAGTCTGGGTGAAATTCCTGCAAGCATTGGACAAGTCTTTGAACATTCATTTGATGAAGTGTCCTCTGCAAGGGCACTTTTCCTTTAGAAAAGTTATCTTTTGCATTGAACCATCCCTTTGAACCTAGTCGATGAACCTTTGTTGAACCGGTTCAAAGGTTCAATGAAGCGCGCCAAGCCTTTGAAGCAAAGCCGATGAAAGCATTGAACTGCTTGATTAAACCCACCTTTTAACTATTTGAAGTTGAACCAAAGGATGAACCAAATCTTGAACCTGCTGCTAATTGTTTGCTGATGAAAATTCTTGTAGAAGTCATGAAGCTCATTGAACTTGGACATTGAACCATTTGATTGAACCAATTTAGAGGTTCAATGAAGTGCGCCAAGCACCTTTGAACCAAAAAGCGATGAACTTGCTATTGAACCATTGAACCAAAAATATTTGAACCAACTAACAAACCAAATGATTGAAACAAAAGATGCTGAAATAAAGGAAATGAACCATCTGAGTGAAAAAAAGCATTGACTTGCTTGGTTGAACTTGGACGTTGAACTGTTCCTTTGGTTGAACCGACTATTGAACCTTTAAACCCGTTGAACCTGTTGAAGCGACTGAACTTTGAACCTTTCCTAGAAAATGAACAAATATTGAAAATTAATTATTTTGACTGAAAACTACCTGCAAGAGTTTGTAGATTTTCCTTTTCCTGTTGAGTCCGTAGATTCAAGCCTACAGAGTCCGTAGATTTAAGCCTGTAGAGTTCATAGATTCAATCCTGCAAAGTCCATAGATTTTTTTGAGAAGCTCTGAAAATGAGAAATCTAAATACCTAAGACAAATTTTGAAAATGGAAGATATTATTTTGGTTTGTAGAACCAAAATAATTCAAATGTTGTTCCAGAAATGACTGTTATTTTTAGGAGACAACAGTAAGTAGCCAGTCATTTGGTACATAATCCAAGAATGCTATGTAAAAATATCTCAAATGTGTCTCTAGATCACCCTTTCCATCATAAAGAGTAAGCTTGGGTTGAAAAAAACTTTGTGGCCAGGGTGTAGAAGCAATGTGATGTGCTAGTGGTGTATGTAAAAGAGCAAAAGAATCCAAATCCTATGTAGGTCTAGTGTCACCTTGCTCAAGATGTATCACCTTGAATTGAAGAGATCTTATCTCTTACACAAGGGCTACCACATCAGGAGATAAGGATGTGCTAGCTGTAACTGGTAGCATAGAGGTAGGCTGGGCTTCTATAGGGGGTTATTGAGACATATTTGCCCTTGTAGTATCATTTTCAATTGGTTGCTCTATGGTTTGAGAATATTAACCATTGTTTGTTCTTTGTTGTTCCTCTTGTAATATTTTAATCATGTCATCTTGCATGTTAGGGTGTTTGGTAAAGACTTATTGAAGTTCTCTCTTATCAGTTTCATCAAAACTAGTGTTAAAGTAGGAAACAATTTGAGAAGTGTTTTAATTTTTTGTAATAATTTGTTATAGGCCAAGTGCTAGAAAAGGAGAATATTGAATATAAGAAATGTAAAATCCTAAAAATAGTTAACTTTAAATTTCATGAAAAGGATACAAAGTGTGCAAACATGTAATGTAATACCTCAAGAAGCAAAATAGGGGCTAGTATATGCAACTATGATTTTTTCAAAAATATTTTTGTAAAATACTATGAATTTTTGAAATTGAAATTGAAATTCTAAGATAAGTATGCACGTAAAATTCAAAAATTTATGGGAAAGTGGTTGATTTAATGGGACCTAGTAGATGTAACTAGGGTTTTGACAATTTTTTTTTTGAAATTACTATGAATTTTTGAAATTTGAAGTGATTTGTTGATATTAATACGCAATCAAAAATTGAGAAAATGATTGGAAAATTACTGGGAGCTAGTTGATGCAACTAGGGTTTAAAATAAATTTATTTTAAAATTTATTACAATATTAAAAATTCGAGAGGAATTTTTTATTTTAATATTCAAGAAAAAATTATAAATTAATGGGAAATAATTAGCTAGGAATTTACCCTAGGGTTTTCATGCAAAAATTCAAAGTAAGTCAGGTTCACCAAATGATTTATTATTTTTGGGAAATTAGATTTTTAATTTCTAAATAAAAAATAATTATGAGTAGATAAAATTAGTAAATAATATGTAATAATTAAGCCAATAATTTTTGTAAAAAAATTGTTTTTTTTGCCTTTTCTAAAAATAGTAATAAGTGAGAGAAAATATGACTTAGCTTATTCTGGGTTGTTGTGGTGGAGACAGAGTTTGATACTAGAGGAATAAGAGTGAAACACTATCATAAACTAAGATCTATACTTCATTTTATGATTGGATAGGACTAACAAAAATATGACACCCTACTATCTAGTGCTATAGTCCTGGTCTTTTCTCTATTGTCCAAACTACTCAGAGAGATCTATTTTTTTTGGGTTTTGTTCATAGCATCTATGTGAGCATGTGTACCAAATTTCAGATCCTCAAAATTAATGAAACTCCCTATAGAGATAATTATTCATGTGCTTTCATATTTTATGCAATTAAATAGAACTTTGGTAAATATGGGAAAGGGGTTAGTGTGTAACGGATAAGATAGATGCACTTCACACCTTGTGTGTGGGCACGCTACCTACATACTAATACCTTGAGGAGGGATCGAATTATATCTATTTCTTCCATTGAAGTGATTAGTGAAATAATGTGATGAAAATGTAAAATTGGGTGTACTTTTAATGATTAGGTACTAGTATAAAGGTTTGAATAAACTTGAAATACTATTAGATGGCTATATGTAGAGAATAGGGAATGTGATTGAGTAGTCTTACTTGTATTCTTGCTTCTTTCTTGAAAATGAGTGCCAAACTTTCTAAATGGACTTTGAATGGAATTTTATAGGGGATATAATGATCATGTGTTAAATGACTTTGTGTTAGGATGATATGAATTAGATAAATATTCAAAAAAATATGACTGTTAGAAGTCAAAATGCACTTGGACAATAGTGCCAAAAATAAGACACCCTAAGTTTTAGCATTGTAGTCCAAGTTTGGACACTATTATCCTAAGGGTAGGAGACCTAGGGGGATGGATTTGTCATGGAAAGAGCAATCTAGGTCTGTAAGGGTTTAGTCTAGGAGGCTATGTATGACTGAGAATCAGTGAAAACATGCTTGAGGGTCATGAGAGCAAGCAAAATGGACCTATAGAATGGGTGTTATTAGCCACATTCAAGTTACCAAATTTCACATTTTATATGACTACACTATAGGAGTAAAGTTTTATTCAAATTCCATTCCTTATACTTGAGCATTTAATTTCCACACAAGTTTGGCTTTATTTCTAGTCACCTCTCCAATCTCATTAAACTTGTTCCTAAAAACCCATTTGGTACCAATGATGTCTTTGTCTTTAGGTCTAAGTACTAACTCCCAAGTTTCATTCTTCTCAAGTTGATTTATCTCCTCATTCATTTCCTCTAACCAAAACTTATCTTCACTTGATTTTATAAGGTTTTTAGGCTCAAAATTTGAAATTAAGGTAGTATTTTATTGATTAGTATCACTCACCATTCTATTCTTTGTTTGTATACTTGCACTTTTTTTTTTCCAATAATCTAAGATTCAAGATGATCCTTTTGAATTTGAAAGGACCTTTTGAGTCCATTATTTACTCACTCTCTTCTTCATCCTCATCTACATCTATTTCTCCTTCATCATTATTTGATTGAGTATATGGATTATTTGTCTCATCAACTTTCACATTAGTGATCTCCACTATATTTTGAAACCTTTTGTTATAACACCTATAGGTAGCACTTACTAATGACTATCCTAAGAAGAAACCTTCATCATATCTAAATTCAAATCATCCTAAGTCCTCATCATCTCTCTTAATATATAATTTTCTCCGAAAAACTTTAAAATGTTCAACATTTATAGGTTTGCCATTCCATAATTCATATGGAGTGTTATCACCATTGATCCTAATCTGACCTCTATTAAAAGTGTAAACTATAGTACTCATGGATTCTCTCCAATAATCATGTGATATATGGAATCATTCAACATTTTCCTTTCCATCTCTTGGAATATTTTGTTCTTTCTCTCAACCACCCCATTCTATTGAGGTGTTCTAGCAACTGAGAACTATCTTCTTATTCATTGACCTCAAAAAATTCATCAAACTCATTTGACAAAAAATATCCTCCTTTGTCAGACCTAAAACACTTTATATTCACATTCATTTAATTTTTAACCAAAGCTTTGAATGTATTTAATTTGCCTAGATCTTTTGACTTCTCTTTTAAGAATGCTACCCAAGTCATTCTTGTGAAATTATCTATAAGCAACATGAAGTAGTTATCTCCTTGAATACTTTGAATCCTTTTAGGTCCACATAGATTAGTATGGATTATTTATAGAGGTCTAGTAGTGGAATATTATTTAGACTTGAATCTTCTCCAAGTTTTCTAACCATGATGACATACCTTGCAAAGAGCATCTGTAAGTTTAGAGATTTTGGGTATATTTTTCATAGATCCCTTAGAACTAATCTTGATAAGATTTTTAAAGTTAATATGAGCTAACCTGATAATCCATAACCAAATCTCATCTATATTTATTATGAAACATTTCTCTTTTGTGGTCTCATTTAGTACATAAAGATTATTCTTAGTTATCTTAGCTTTTACAACTAATCTTCTTGATTTTTCTCTCCTGATCTCACATCCATTTTAATAAAATGTTAGAGTATGTACTTGGGTGTAAATTTGGCTCACACTTAGCAGGTTGTGTTTCAAACCATCTACATATAACACATTTTCTATTTTTGTCTTCCCATTTTCTAAGCTCAAAGCACCTTTCACAACTATGTTAGTAGATGTGTTATCCCCAAACCTTATTGACCCAATGACATTCTTATTTAAGGTAATGAACTTGATTTTATCTCTTATGATGTGAATTGAATAGACATTGTCTATAGATAGTTTTAATTTTTCATTTTGAGTGTGAAAGGTAGTTTGGGCTATCATAGATTATTCTCCTCTATATTTTTACTTCTTTTCTATAGGGTTTGCTTTCTTGATCCATTCTTTAGTGTCATGACTCCATAACCTCTCAACATGATTAGTTTTCCTAGTACACTTTATATTACATTCTATTTTAATTATGTATTATTTGGTTTCAATCTATAGTGAATATATTTATGTCCAAATCTACCACAAGAGAAAAAGTGACAAATGAAGGTGTCCACATACTGTGGTTGTTTGACCTTGTTTGTCTTTTGATGAAAATAAGATGAAACATTATTACATTTTATGTCACTTGACAAATCAAGGTTATTTTTGAATTTATGATGTTTAAATTCAAGTTTGGAATATTCTACATAGGTCTTGATTCTACCAATTTCATCACTCCTTGACTGATTAGTATCTATTGGAGCCTAGCATTTCTTGAATTCCTTTTGTTCTTCTTTGAAGCCAAGACCTCTCATGTCATAAAAGGATATTTGAATATAAAATATACTATTAATATTTATAGTACCTTATTCATACCTTTGATAATTCCTTAGCTCTATAGCAGATCTCTCAACTTGTGTCTCTAAGGATTATACTTTCATTCTCAGCTGAGTGCATTCTTTCATGTGATCCTTTTCTTTTGAATAGCATTCACAAACTATTTCATTGACTATGGGTAGGTTCATATTATATTCATAGAAATTAATTTAATTTCCAAGATCCATTTATATGTTCCATAGATCTCCCTTAGACTGTTAGGTACTCTCAAGGGTCTATTCAATTTGATTCATCATTCCATGAAACATTCATTTCACATATAAGATCAATACATAAGTAACCAACCACACAAGCATATCATAAGAGAACACAAAAGATATATGGGAAACCATATTATGGGATAAAACCCATTGAACCATGCATGTGATCCTATATTGAGTGAATCAATGACTTCATAAGGAGCTCCAACCCCTATCTAGATAAACACCAACTTAATTAGTCTCTGCAAGATCTATCTTATAAGGAGGCTCCTAACCCTTAGGAAACTTAGAAAATAACAAGTAACATATGATATTTGATCACCTTAGAACAATTGTTTCTAATCTTCAACTTATGATGACCTCCTTATTTTTCACTCTTTACCCTTCAATCTCACTCAAATAGCCTCTTAGGCCTTCTCGCTCAAATAACCCTCTCTTTGGCAGAAATAGGTCAAATGACCTTCCTTAATATTTGTATAAAAATGGATAGATAATTATGGAATTTTTTGGTCATATTTTTTATTAGCTTCAATCCCTTAACCTATTATAAAAAATACTATATCTTTCGCTCAATAGTTCAACATCTCAACTAGTCAATTTAGACTTATTAAGCCTTCTTAATTACTTGACCCTTGACCTCACCCTTCTTAGTTAGACATGAACCTTTCCATACATGAAATAAATTTGGAATAGATTAAAATACACGTTTGAAAGGTTAAAATAAAATTTCATAAATTGGTCATAATCCATAAGGACCAAATTCATAATTAGGCCTAATGGAGACCTAATTCAATTAGGTCTATCATATCCACACGTTACCATTTTGACCCTTAAGAATACTTATTGTATCAAAAAATAGATGAAAATTTTCATAAATTCTTCCAATAGAGCCATAATAAGGTCACATTGAGTCCCCACATCCATTTGGCCCATTTTACTACTTGGACTTACCAATTAGGTCTCCTTGCTAATAGGCGTTCTCACTGCCTGTAAGTCTGTCTTATAAATTTGAACCAAATACACAAATTTAACACATAAAACTTACATAAAATCATATGAATAGGATAATAATTAATTAAAAAACTTACAAAAATTATTTTTTCTTCACCACATAGGCCAAAGGGCCTCAATAACACTCTTGTACATGACTTACTCAAAAATACTAAACACTATCAATACACAGTCAAAATTATTTTACTTTCCAAGCTTGATCATGGAATTACAATGAGAAAAAATGAATTAAAATGATCATATTAGTCATTTATAACATCTTAAATATATTTTTATAAATCATCTTAGTGAAAATTAACTCCTGGACATCCTTTTCACACATAGAAAAGTTGCCTGTAGGACCAAAAACATAGTCAAAGAAAATCAACTTATAAAACACCTATGGGAACACTTTTGTGATCTTCTAATGGATTTATGTGAAACTTTAGAATAATTATAAAATATATGGAAATATATATTTCATTTTCATGTATCAATATTGGTACTATATACCAATCTCACTATGTCACTCTACATAGACTCTACTATGCTAGATAGACTGGTTTGATGACAACTTTTTGCATAGGTGTAGGCATCATAAAAAATTATAGACAAAGGGTATATGAGGGATAGGTATTTAACAATTAACTGATGCATTAATATCCATCACTATTCCTCTACAACCAATCTCTAATCTCATTCTCATTCTTGCCTAGTTTTCTCACTGTTTTGCTTGGTGTTGTCTCCAAGTATCTCCACAATATAATAGGGGCATATCCATAAAGGTGTGAACTTCCCATGCTTTCCCTTAGATAATATCCATTTTAACAAATAATAAATAAGTATCCTTTCCTTAAAAAATTTATTTTTGAACATTTATCAACCACCTCTTGACTGTGGTTTGGTGTTTGCTAAAATTACCAAAACCCTCTTCTCTCACATCTCCATCTGTATGATGTCTAGAAACCTTGAAATTGAAAATTATTGGTCCTCTTTCATGTATTATTTCATGAACCTATATGTTTTTAGCTTGAGGTTTATGGGTAAGATGGTTTCTTGACCATGAACTAATAATAATGATGTTTTGAGAGCTTGCTTGATTCTAGTTCTATCTGCCCAAAGGGCATATTTAAGTAGCTTATGCCATGTTCTAGGATTATCAGCTATAGAGTTGTTTATAGCCTTCATTAAGTTCTTATTTATTGATTTAGATAATCCATTACCTTGAGGATAATGATTTGATGATAACTTGAGGATGATTTTATTATCATATGCCCATTTTATCATCTGTATGGATATAAAAGTAGATTCATTATCACAAAATAGAGATACGGGTATCCCAGTATTGGTGCATATGTTTTATTAATTTTTTTTGATCACCTATTTAATCCTAAACTATTTAGTTTCAACTACCTTATTCCATCTAGTGTAGTAGTTGATAACAATCAAAATGTACTTGAAACTATCAGAGGATTTGGGGTTAATGAACCCCATAAAATCCATCCCCCATTGGGTAAATAGTTTATCAACCAGTACTGGTCTTAGTGGCATGGTTGCATTGGGCTATTTAGTATTAAATACATAACATGAGTGGTACTCTCTCACATTCTTGTGAGTATCCTTGAATATTTTAGGCTAGTAGTAACTATCCCTTAATATTTTGTGTGTTGTAGTCCTTCCAGATGGATGTCCACTTCCCAATTTTTTAAGGAAGGTGCTCATGATCTCAGTTGATTCACTCTTGGAGAAACATATCGATTAAATTAATTAAAATTTATTTATATATAACACCCCATCCTTGATCAAGAAATGGGTTTCCTTGAGCCTAAGCATTCTTCTTTGTTCTTTACTTAACCTTGCATGACAATAACCATTGATTATTAAGTGGACAATGGGATCATATCAAGCATTAGGTCTAATTTTTTTTTACTCTACCTGCATAACACTTAGCTTGGGGTTAGTATTGTAAATCAATTAAATTAAACCTTGGCACCTTACTAATTTAGTATTCTTCATCTCAATGTCATATTCTTGGAGTACAAACATCCACTTACCTCTCCTTTCTCCTAGTTCATTTTGACTTAGCATGATCTTGGTGGTAGGGTCTAGTATAATGACATGTACCTTATTTCAAAGGATATAATGCCTAAATTTTTTTAGTACCTTGACCAAAGCACATGCTTTCTTGTTAATCAAATAGTAATTTAACTCAACATCTTTAAGGTTAGTACTCATAAAAGCTATTATATGGTCACATCGATCCATATTCTGAGTTAGAATTGTAACTATTATATGATCTAAAGTAAAGGAGTAAACATAAAAATCTCTAGTGTCATCTAGACTTATCATTACAGGGGCTTGTCTAATTGCCTCTTTTATTTCCTTGAAAGCCTTCTTTGTATATTCATTCCAAGTGATTTTAGCTTCTTTCTTTAACATGTCATTCAAAGGTTTCACTATTTATATAAAACCATAAATAAACTTCCTTAAAAAATTTATTTTACCAAAGAATGAATTTAATTAATTCCTACTATTAGGGTCTTTTATATTAGATATTGTATTTACTCTATCAGGGTCTATAGAGATTCCCTCCTTAGTGATAACATGTCCTAATGGTTTTCCCTCAGTAACACAAAAAATGCTTTTCTTTGGGTTGAGAGAAATCTCACACCTTTTGCACCTTTCAAATACCTATTATAGGTGCATAATATGAACCTTCCTATTTTTATAAAATACATTCAAACCATCCATGTATATAATAATGCATTTACCTATGAGACCTTGAAAAGCATGATCTATATCCCTTTGAAAAGTGGCTTCTGCATTTATCAATCTAAATGACATTCTCTTATAGGCAAACATGTCCCACTTGGTAGTAAAATTAGTATTCATCCCATCTTCTTGATTCATTAGCAACTGGTTATAACCTAAAAATACATCAAAAAAAGACATCATGGTAGAACAAAAAATAATTTGTATTACTTGGTCAAGGGAAGGTAGGGGGTAATTATGTTTATTAGATGCTCTATTTAGATTTCTAAAATCAATGCATAGTCTAATTTCACCATTTTTATTCCTAAATAGGACTAAATTATCAACCCAATTGAAATTCCTAATGGGAAACATAATCTTGGCATCTAATATCTTATTGACCTATTTGTATATCAATGGTTCTAAGACTAGGCTGACAGGCCTCTGCTATTGTCTGAAAGGTTTGTAATTTTATTTTAAGGGTATGGTGTGACTTTTGATCAAATATATTTAGGTCATCATAGGACCATGCTATGATATATTTATATTTGGTTAGAATTTCTTTTGCTCTCTTGCACTCAATGCTTGTACAAATTAGACCAATATTAACCAGCTGAGGTTGGCCTTGTAATCCAAGATCAATTGCATTATAATCCTTCTTACTTAATTTGGGATTTTTGGTAGCCTTAGTTAGTCTATCAAAATAAAAGAGTCTTTCTATGGCTATCATGCCTTTGGGGATGTTAGTGTCATTCAATTGAATGACCTTGTCATCAAGTTTGGTTTAAATGTTCTCATTATCAAGGAGACTAGATTCATCAATAATATAACCTTTAAACACTCCTAAACTAGTCATGAAGTCTATGATTTGCTGATCATCACTGAATTCCTATAATTGGTTGACATTATCTAGCACTAAGTAACATGGGGTTAATTCAATTGTAAGGTTTTATAACTTATTATGTTGATTGGGCATAAGGTTGGCTATAGCTGAAGTAAGTTCATTAGCAACCTTATTTTTTTACCTAAGGATTGACACAATGTTAAAAGCATCAAAACATTTAATTAAGTCCCATACACTAAATTTATATTTATTGAGGTAGGATAATTTTCAATGATATTTAATCTTAGCTTGACTGACCACTAGTTTAGAATCACCAAAAAAATAGTTCTTTGGCCTCATGCTTGATTACAAATTGTAATCCAAGAATTAGTGCTTCATACTCAACCAAATTATTAGTGCATGAGAACTAAAGTTTTTAAGAGGCATTGTATTCTTTTCCAATGGGATTGATTAGTACCACTCTTATTCCAAAACCTGATTTGCATATAGCACCATAAAAAAAAGCTTCCATAATCTAGGCAAAGCTTGAGAATTTTTAGAGTTTATACCTTTATGGTGTCAAGAGTGTAAACACCAAGATTTGAGTTAACCATGTTGAACCTTTCATTGATTTAATTATACTTAGTGATCATATGCTTCATTTTAGGCTCCCTTTCTATCTTGATTTATTTGGGGACTCCCTTCTAGGGAAACCACATATGTGAAAAATCTATTGACATATAACCATCTAAGCTCCTAGTCTAATCTCTGCTCAATAGCATTCCATAAGCATCGAGGATGTCCACCACTTGGATATCAATGAAATATTAGATCCTTGGCTCTGAGACAATTTGCATGTGGACATTCAATAATTTACAAATCACTTTGACTCTTGATTTATCTAAGTTACAACTCTATCATATTTAATAGGAGTCAAACCTAACTATTCACAAATACCCTTAGGCATAATATTTGTAGATGCACCTGAATCTAAAAAATAATTATGTAGATTCTTACCAAAGATCTTGACTATAATTTGGAAAGGGGGAACATCTGCCTTACTTTTGTGTATTGCAACATTAACAAGTGCAGATTTTTGAGGATTACCAAGCTTTTAAAATAAAGATTCCAACAACAGATCCCTTTATTTAGTAATCTGTGTCAACTCATGCAAGGTAATGTTAGACTTGATCTTTTTCATGTCCTCTACTATGTTATACCCAATCCTATTGGAAGAATTAGATGTATTAGCATTGGGTTCAGAATTACTTTCCTTAAGAGGCTCTAGATTATTGTTTGAGGTAGTATCAGGAGGGGTCTCAAAGTTATTTGGAGGAGTTGAAGTGGTCAATAATTTATTCTGATCTTAGTTTCTCAGAGGATAAGTCTTTTTTATAAATTATCAAAAGACATGAATCTCTTTAGTAATATCCTCAGGCTCATTGTCCTCTTGGAAAGGAAACTCAAATGTCTCCACCATGAGAGTTCAATCAACATATCTAGATGACCTCAAGGAACCAGATGTACCTACATCACACTCCTTATTAGTGATAACTTAAAGAGTATCTAATTATTCTTAGAAGGATTCAAAAGCATTAGAAAATTCAACACAGTCTATTTCCTCATGCTTATAAGTGCAATGAACTCTAAAATAGTCAGGTAAAGTAACATCAATATGATTTATATCAAACATATTATTTCTAGAAAATGGCTCATTGTTCTTGTTTTTATTTTAATTATCATTCTAAAATATATTATTGGGCCTATTGAACCTTTGAAAAGAGTAATTCCTACCAAATATCTCTCTAGTATTGCTTACTTATTTTTGAAACTGAAGGAAGTTACTGCTAAGATTTTGAACCATCTTGAGGATAGAATCACTCTCATTCTTTAGGGCTTCATAATTATGAACCTGAGTGTTAGTAATAGCTGTAGGTCTAAATATTTATGATCTTGTGGATGAGATCTATTGATATCATTATTTAAGAATCCCAGGTTTTGAGAGGATGAACATGTCTCAAAGGTGGTTGGTTTAAGACTAGAAGTTGGTTCAGGGTAGGCATATTTTGGTTAGTATTGGGAATATCATTCAAAATGGGTAAATGTGGATTGGCATAGGAATGGAGTATGCCAATTATCCTTGGGGTTACATCTAGTCATTAATGATTACATCCTCAACATAAGCTAAAGCTAATGTGTTCATGGTTCTAACACTCTTTTTATAAACATAAAAGTTATAAGATCCAAGGCATCCTTATAGATTTCTAAGGCTAAAGCCTAATCAAGTCTATAAGGAGCTATGGTCTTACTAAATTGTTTTTGGAACCTAGCATTGAAGTCTCTTATGGGCTCATTTACATCTCTTTTCATTGTGTTGAATTACTGGTACAAGACACAAAGACTAATGATTTTACCAAATTGGTTAATGAAGACATTGTTAAAATCAACCTAACTAGTAATGTAATTTTTAGGGAGGTAGAAACCATTCATATGTAGCATATTTAAAATTAAAAGGAAATTGTCTACATGCTACATCTTCATGAGTCACATTTAGAAATCATAATGTAGCTTTGAAACTCTTAGTGTGTTCTTCAGTTGTTGTAATACCATTAGGACTAAATGTTAGCAAATATTTTTTAGGATTACAAAGAAGGTCGTATACCACACTTAACACATTGATCAAAGACCCACCTAGCCAAGCCATACCTTGAAAGGGATCAAACATAGGAGTGCCTGTGATTGGTAAAGTCAACAAAAAATTTGAAAGTTTATGCTTACCTTTGTCCCACCTAGTTCTCCTATGAACTTCTAATAAAAGCAGAGGTTCTATAGTATCTAAACGTGACATTTTCTTGATTCTTGGTAATTATAGCTTGTAAAGATTTCAATCTTATTTGAAATATGATGTGCCAATCTTATCTTTGCATGAAATAATAATTAGACTTGCACATTAAGCAAATTTTGCAAAGATTTATATAAAGGATGACCAAGGACAACAATATTTAACTAAGCTAGCTCAAAGATATATCTAAATACATAAGTATGACTGATATTTACATGTTTAATCTCAAATAAACTTGAATTAGGAAAGGATCTCTTGAACTTTGATAAAAAAAACTATTACTAACCTTAAACCTATTGAATAAACAAAGCTTAAGCCATCTTTACCATAATTAAGCATATACCTTCAAAGAACATAGATCTTTGTCTAAATTAAGCACAAAGATGGGTCAAATACCATAAAGATCAATGATATTTATATAAATGTGCTAAAAGAAGCATAAATATGCAAAGAATACATCAATCTTTAAACACAATTCACAAAAAATAAACAAAGATAATTTAAATCTACAAAGATCTAATGGCCCTCCTTCTAGCATCAATGAAGCTCCTCCTATTGATGCTTGAATATGTATCACAGGTGCCCAAACTATTCAATAACACTTTTCATTTTAGAATTCTAATAGTTTAGTGCATGATTTGCATGTTGTGATAATCCTATTATCGATTGATGGAATAGAGGCAAAGTAAGTGGATTGTTTCATAATATTTATAATGTTTGGTGGTTGGGAGCCATCATGGCCAAAGTCAGTCTATGCAAAGTATGGAGTATGATATGCTAAGAATGGTGAATTATGATCAAGAACTAATCTAAAGACTAATTTAAGATGGGTATCTACAATGACGATTACGTTAGAGTGATCTAGTTAAAAAAAGAGTAAAAACAAAGATAAGGCAAAGAAGAAATGTTGTTAATCTTCATTCCAAATATCATGACAAAGTTCAAATATCATCCAAGCATGGACTTAACCAATGGATGATATGAATTAGTATAAGCTCAAATCGTATTAGATATCAAACAAACATCTAAGGATGGTGTGAAATAATTTAAATAAGAATCATGTTCACTTTAAATATTTACCCCTGTAAGCAAACAACATTAGCCCAAATGCAAGAAGAGTATGCAAATGAAATGAAATTAAAGACTTTCAATTAACCTAGCATTATCATAAGTTAAAAACTCTATATTCAAATGTACACATTAGGAATTCATAAAAACCATTAAAATCTAGAAATTAGAACAAACGAGTGAGAGAGAAGCTAGGATAACAAAAAACATAAGCAAATTTGGACAAACTTTGTAGAATTACTTTTTAATATTAATTGTTAAAAATTACAATTAGATCTTGGCTCTAAAAACTCCCTCCTTTTTACAAATGGTAATACTCCTTTTATATAATTCTAAGGAAATACACCGATTAATTATATCTAATTACAAAAGTATAGGTGTCAAGGATAATTGTCCTTTTATAAAGTTCTAGAATACACTAGACTTTACCCTATGGACAGACCTATAGGTAATGTGCTTTATAATTTGCACATGCCTTTACAAAAATAATATTCCATCTTCAAATATTACAGTCTTTATATAATAAATTATCCTAAATTAATTTGCTGAGGTAGTCTTTTATATAGGATATTCATCCTATACTATTGATCATTGATAAGATGGAGGTCCACAATAGGTCTCATGAAAATCTCCTTTTATTGAACCTCTAGGTCCTTGAGGTCTTTCTCAATTCTCTCCATATCTTGTTTTATGCCCTTAGCATCTCCCATTTATGCTTCTAATGACAAAAGTAGGCCCATGATTCTCTTATTGTCATCCCCTATTTTACCTTCTCCTTGGTTCCTCACTTCTTGGATGAATTGAGTAATTATATACTTGAACTCCTCATATGTGAAAATCCCTAAAGGACTAAGTGAGGTGGGATCCTTTATTAAGCTGTCCAAGATGTTCAACATCTTGTCCTCCTATTACTTCAGGTCCCTCGCAATTTCCTACATTTGTTTGGACCAATTGCTCAAGGCCTTGCTCTTATCCAATAATATGGCCATAGCCATATTCAGGTGGCTTAGGATAATGGTTCTAAACTTAGGAATTTGATCCTTAGTCAAGACCCTGATCAAATGCTTCACTTGATAGCTTGAATCTTAACATTGGCCAACTTGGCCTATGCCATAGTTTTTTTTATTGCTCCCTACCTAGTCCTTACTGACTTTAAAAGATTTGAATAAGTCAGTCATGGTATCCTCAAATTTATTGAATTGGTCTTCATGGATTGACAAGATGGATTTTTCATTCAAGTTATTATTATATTACTATATGCCTTTGATCATTGATTATAGTTGCTCTAATTGAACCTGGGCTACATCAAGAATTTTCTCTTCAAATATTTTGTCCTCCAATAAGAGTCAAACCTATGAATGGGTATATCCTTTGTAAGGTGAAATCCTCTCCACTAACCATGGCTTTGTTTTCAATCACCCTATGCAAATTGGTAGTTTTTGGATCAAATTTGACACCAACCAAATATTTTTTTACTTAAGGAGTAGGGGTCTTAACTTGTGTTCCACCTAAAGCTCCTAGGGAAAATTATCAAGTCTTCTATGAACTTCATGCTTTAGATTTGATTTGGACCTTTGAATTTATACCTTTACCTTTTTGAACCCACAAGATCTTTATATTTGTCATTTTCTATCTATGTGGCATCACATTAGCATCCCTATGGTAATTTCATGGCACTTGCTCATTAATTTTCAAAAAGTGACCATTTCCCTTTAAAATTTATGTGTTGTTCTCACACCACTTGATATTTATACATGAATAAACATGATTCATTGATCTTGATATGTAATATTGAATTCCATTGGTCTTGTGCCTATTAAAATATCCACATTAAATATCTATCTTAAAATTGACATCTACACACCCACTTTTGATGTCTATGGAAACATTTTTGATGTTCATTCAACTATCTATGTGGCATCACATTAGTATCCCTATGGTAATTTCATGGCACTTTCTCATTAATTTTCAACAAGTGACCATTGCCCTTTAAAATTTATGTGTTGTTCTCACACCACTTGATCTTTCTACATGAATAAACATGGTTCATTGATCTTGATATGCAATATTGAATGCCATTGGTCTTGTGCCTATTAAAATATCCACATTGAATATCTATCTTAAAATTAACATCTACGCACCCACTTTTGATGTTTATGGGAACATTTTTGATGTTTGTTCGACTATCTATGTGTCATCACATTAGCATCCCTATGGTAATTTCATGGCACTTGCTCATTAATTTTCAAAAAGTGACCATTGCCCTTTAAAATTTATGTGTTGTTCTCACACCACTTGATCTTTTTACATGAATAAACATGGTTCATTGATCTTGATATGCAAGATTGAATGCCATTGGTCTTGTGCCTATTAAAATATCCACATTGAATATCTATCTTAAAATTGACATCTACACACCCACTTTTGGTCTTATGCCTATTAAGCTAGAGTGATCTGGTTAAAAAAAGAGCAAAAACAAAGGTAAGGCAAAGAAGAAATGTTGTTAATATTCATTCCAAATATCATGACAAAGTTCAAATATCATCCAATTATGGACTTAACCAATAGATGATATGAATTAGTATAAGCTCAAATCCTATCAAACATCAAACAAACATCTAAGGATGGTGTGAAATAATGTAAATAAGAATCAAGTTCACTTTAAATATTTGACCCTATAAGCAAACAACATTAGCCCAAATTCAAGAAGATTAAACAAATGAAATTAAATTAAAGACTTTCACTTGAGGAACAAACAATATTTTGTTACTTGAGTAGCAGGGGTCTTAACTTGTGTTCCACCTGAAGCTCCTAGGGCAAATTATTGAGTCTTTTATGAACTTCATGCTTTAGATTTGATTTAGACCTTTGAATTTATACCTTTACCTTTCTGAACCCACAAGATCTTTAGATTTTTCATTTTCTATCTATGTGGCATCAAATTATCATCCCTATGGTAATTTCATGGCACTTGTTCATTAATTTTCAAAAAGTGACCATTTCCCTTTAAAATTTATGTGTTGTTCTCACACCACTTGATCTTTCTACATGAATAAACATGGTTCATTGATATTGATATGCAAGATTGAATGCCATTGGTCTTGTGCCTATTAAAATATCCACATTGAATATCTATCTTAAAATTGACATCTATGCATCCACTTTTGATGTCTATGGGAACATTTTTGATGTTCGTTCGACTATCAATTTTTAGCTACCTACTTGGGAATATTTATCGAGCTTAATTTCTATGTCTTCATGCCCATAATTTGGCATCCATATGAATGTCTTTAATGGCTGCATGATCAATAATTTTAAATTACTTCTTTGGAACTCCTTAATGAGTTTACCACCTGTCACTTCTAGGTTTACTCTGCTTCATGTGTGTGCCACTTGGTATCTCCATGGGGCTTTTACACTTCATATTATATTAGCTCATTTAGGTTAACATTATTCTACCATGTGGTGATATTGCATCTACTTATATCTTGGTTGAAAGGTCAATGTACACTTTGTACCATCAGATCACTTTTATTTAGGCAAATTCACTCTATTAGATCAGAATATAAGGGATGCACCACCATTGGATGCTTAATATCCCATTGATGAACTCATGACACTTATCATCATTTCAGGGCTTTGAATTTTCAATTATCATTACACTCCATTGAATCAATCTCATCTGAGTTAATGTGGATCATTGATCCTACAAATAAGCTTGAAATTTAGGCCCAATAATATATAGAAACTAAGATAAGGTTTTAATTCATGTTAATAAACATGAATAAAATTTAGGCTAAATTTTAGTCTAAGATTTAAAACATAATAAAAGGGGACCTCATAATTTATAAAAGACTTCACATAAAGTTTTTAGCCCAAGCTAGAAACATAATAAAAAAAGACCTTACGAATAATGAAAGACATAGCATAAAATATTAGCCTAAGGTTTTCATTGTATTGATAGATATAATTAAAACTTTAGGGTAAAACTTTAGGCTAAGTCTATGTCATAAGTTTTTAGCTTAGGGTTTAAAACTTTAAGATAAAGCTTTGTGACTCATCTAAGATATACAAAAGAGATAAAGCATTAATTGGGCCATGCTAAGATAAAAGAGAAAAAAGGGTTTGGATGTAAAGGGACCCAACATAGAATTTTTAGACTAAGTCTTGGTTGTGTTGAAAAACATGACTAAGCCTTATGATACAAATTAAATTAAGTCCATGGCATAATCAACTTCTCCCACATAAAATGTTCCCACCAAATTCAAATTTAAAATGAACTTAGGCTAAAATATTAGACTAGAGTTTTATCAATTCAAATATAAATTCCCTTAACCAATTATAGACCAAATGTTTAGCAAAATATTTAAACATAAAACTCTAAGTATTGCCCATTCTGAATGAACTCCATTGAACCTGCAACCTAAAACATACATATTCAATATTAACAATAAGATCAAACCAAATAAGCCAACTAGACCAGGTGTGGATGATATTTAAAATAAAAATTATGTACAAACATGCTAATGATGTTTTTGATTAAGTGAAAATTTCAATGTAGGGTACAAATTTACACAATTTGACATAAAGGTCCCCATTTTTTAGAAATGGGGGTATGTTGACATCAACAAGGTCTTCCACACACTTAAAAGGTCAAATATTCACATACATACCTAATTTAAGTTAACATAATTGATCATGACCTAAGTTCTTATTTTTTAGAAAAAGATATGATCGACTACTTTGGGATAATAGTGGCAATCAATTTTATCCTAAATTAGACAATTTTATCCTTCTTCAGTTTCAATTTTTTTTTGGAACTTGGAGGATTTATTCATGTTTTCCTATTTTAGCCATCAGATAGTCAACAAAGTTAGATTTGGGATAAAAATAACTAAATTTGTCATTACATATCATAGTTAGTCTTCTTTCAATATATTGCACTTAATTGAATTTAGACTTTTATTTTCATTATGCTTGTCAAAAGTTCATTTTCATAATTATTATTTATTTCATTAAATTTATATTAATTAAGTTAAACCTTTTAATCCAAATTTTGATAAAATATATTGGTGAACCCATTTATTAATTGAACATTTCCAAACCCTAGGTTTCCCTTAGGGTTTCAACCTTCTTTCTAGGATTTTAGAATTTTTTCTTAGGGTTTCATATTTAATCTCTTATGTTCCCTTAATCTTTGTATAAATCAAAGTTTTTATTATTTTTCCCTAAGGTTTCACCCTCATTTCACTATTAGGGCTTGTGGATCATCCTCCCACTTTCTTGGATCATATCTGATCCATAATGACTCTTTGTTCAACATTATTCAAATATTTTTCTAGCTTTATTGAATAGATAAAAACCCTATTTTGTTCACCAAAATATTATACAACTTTTTTAGAAATTTCAATTTATTATTTTTATTAAATTTGGCCTACGGAAATAATGGTATACCTATTTTCAAATCAATTTATAGTTTTCATCTATTCATATATTTTAATAAAAAACCTATCTTGGATTTTAAAATACCTAACAAATGTATTATAATGGTTAGTTCTTTATTATGCACATCATATAATGTCTATGTTAGTTATTCTTGGTATATACTTTCTAATTCAATTAATTTTTACTCTAATTGAATGGTGTAAACTATAAATATTCATTATATTTTATAATCATGCAATATATTTTAGAACACTAATGTACAATAATATCAAGATTGTAATAAATTGACCCACTAATGTTTTCACTCTTCAAGATCATGATAAATAGTTTCCCTCTAACTAGGGCCATGACATCACTATCCTAAGAGGTAAGGTGACCCACCCTCTAGATACAAATGAAGGTAATCACCATGTCATTACTAAACCCCCTCCACCTCATGTAAATCTTATTGATTAAGTTTGTATGCATATTCAATTAGAAGTACTGAAGGCTTGTGTTTATGAATCCCTTCAAGATCAAATAGTCACTTTGAGAAAGCTCATAGAAGAGTTTCAAACATAAAATCAATAATTTAGTTCTAGGATCATGCCATTGGAAGATTAGATCACATACACAAAGAATCCAGAGCATGATTTTTTTAATCATATATCTACATTTACATCTAGCTATGTTGTGCCTCAAAACATATCATCTCAAGTATGGATTCAAAAGTAACATACATCTACAAATACTGATTCAAAAAATATAAAAAAGGCTAATAAGAGTTCAAGTGAGATTCTAAGAGGAACTCTCTGAAACAAATTCATAAAATAACCTTTTATGCATCCTCTAAGGAGATAAAAATATATATTTTGCATTTAATAAAATTCATGGGCATCATATAGACAATTTTTGGGATTTGAAGAATAAAATACAAAGTATCATTGCTAGTGGTCATCCTATAATAGATAAATTAATCAAGCAACCCATTCAAACTATGATTGCATCTCTTAAGAAATAAGTCCAAATAAAATAAATGGAAATATTAGAGAAAAAAAGGCTTCAAAAAACAAAACTAGAGAATGAAAGTATTCAAAAATTAAAATTAGAGAAAGAAAGGTGATAAAATGAACAAGATGAAAAAGCAAGATTACAAAACTAATAACTAAAAAAATTAAAAAAAAATAAGCTGTTACTATCATAATGAGTCATGATCTATTTTAATAGGACATGATCAAAAATTGGTGAGATTCAAACACACTAGACTCTCAACATGTAAAAAAAGAGTCTTGTTGCAAAAAAGGAACCAAACATGAGCATAATAAAAACTTGTATTTAAAATCAATGAAAATATCTTTTAGGAGGGGTACATAAATAAAAGAAGAGAGGAATAAATCCACCTACATTTAGTAATGTGGAAATATGACAATTACCAAATGAATAGTGAGCACCATGTACAAAATGTCAACTTTGGCTAGTAAATAACAAGTGTATCCACAACAATAAATTTGACTAAAATTTATATATATGCATGTGCAATTAATGAATTTATTAGTACACATAAGTGACCTCATTATTACACACAATTAAGATAAATACATGTGTAATAAAAACCATAAAATAGAATTAAAAACATACACCAACACCTTAATTTAGTGTAGCTTAGGTGGGTCGAAGAATTGGGTCCCAAAAACAAGGCCTGATTAGGTACCCAAGTACATAAAAATAAAACTCTGAAGAATAGAGAGAAGCCCCCGCCCAAAAAAATTATAGAGAGAATATTATATGACTAGAAAGTCTCCCTATAAGGTGAATATCGAGTTTCCCAAACCCTAAAGAGATCTAAAAAATGAAGATAATTCTTCTCAAATAAGGTTTTGATGAATAAATCAACTATATGCTTTGAAGTCTAGAAATTTTGATATTAATAACTTGTCCATGAATGAGCTTCTAAATGAAGTACATATTAATCTTGATGTTATTTTTTTGTTGATTTTGGATTGGATTCCCGCATATATGGATGGTGATATTATTTTCATAGAAGATGATTGTGGGTCACATGAACTAGATACCAAACTCAGTAAGAATCCCCTAAAACTGCATAGCCTCAGTAGCATCATTAATAGATCCTTTGTACTTAACATCAATAGATGATAAAGTAATAACATTTTCCTTCTTGATAGACCAACTAAATGGACCAAAACTAAGGTAAAAATTATATGTTGAAGTGGACTTGTGATACTAAATATTACCAACCCAGTCTCAATCTATGTACCCAATTAAGTCAACATCAATACTTGCTCCATAGGGAATCCTAAAACTATGAGTACCCTGAATATTATGGAGAATCTACATGGTTGAATTTTAGTTAAATTATTATGGTGTATACAAAACTTAGATACCATACCTACTGCATATGAAATGTTAGGTTTAGTGTGAGTTAGGTACATGAGACTAATATCAAGTTGGTGATACAAGGTAGAATCAACCAATGGAGAAGAAGACTCAACTTAAAGATTGACTCTAGAAAGGAAGGGAGTTGGGTATGGATTATAATCAACCATGTGAAACCATATGATAAAATAGAGAGCATACTTGGATTGTGTAATGGTGATCCCTAAGTCAGACTATGAAATATCAATCCCAAGGAAGTAGTACAACAAACCCAAGTCAATCATGGATAACCTTTCATGAAAATAATTTTTCACTAATACAATGGAGGAATAATAATTCCCTATGATAAATAGGTCATCAACATATAGAACCAAAATCAATAGTGATCATCCTATAAAAAAATGTAAACATTAGGTTTAAAATGACATATAGAGAACCCAACTATGTGATGGAAGGAGTCCATCTTGGCATGCCAAACCCAATGGGCCTATTTGAGGCCATAGATATATTTCCAAAGTCTAAAAACTAAGGAAGAATGATATAAAAAATCATGTGGTTACTCCATATATATTTCTTCCTCAAGGTTTCCATGAAGAAATGCACTCTTCATATGCATCTAATGAACCTCCTAGTGATGATTTGCAGTAATGGAAAGAGTGATTCAGATTCATTTCATCTTTTTAATTGGTGCAAAGGTCTCGTTATAGTTAATGCTAAGAACCTGTCAAAAATATTTTTCTCCTAAATGTGCTTTGAACTTATCCACTGACCCACATACTAAATTTTTTGTTGATAGATCCATATACATTGAACATGCTTCCTTCCCTTAAGAAAGTAAATCAAATCCCAAATATGGTTCTTGATCAATAAATTATACTCCTCATATATGGTTGTATCTTACTCAAGAGTATCATATGCATCATGAAAATATTGTTAATTAAAAGTAGAGGTAATGAAGACATGTGGAACACCCTAGAAATATAGTATTTGATGTATCCCCAACCCAATCACACACACTCTACAATTTTTGTCTATATCGAAGGGGTCCTAAAGTCAAAGAGGTAGGAGGAGATTCCTTAAACTATGAAGAGTTAATAGGATATGAAGGATGTGAATATGTGTCTTTATTATTATCATCTAAATTGATATAATAATCCTCATCATCAAGAATCTTCTCAGGTTGGTTTAAATAATCAAAACTATCATTAAATCCTATTGATTCTAAGGAGGAGGGATACATTTCAAGTGTTATAACCCTACTAAAAATAACACTCCTCTCAATGAAAAACTTGTGTGTGGTAGGATGAAGAAGCTTGTATCCCTTAACACCATTTGGATACCTAAAAAAGATGCAAGGCCTACTTTATGGATACATTGCCTTACATTTCTCTTTAAGAATGTGGGTCATAGTTGGAGATCCAAAAACTTTGAAGTGATTAATTGTGGGTTTCTGACCATTCCAAGCTTCAAAAGGATTGATTCCTTTTAAATATTGATGTGGAACATGGTTCTCAATGTAATATGCATAGTTAATGGATTATACCCAGTATTTATGTGAAAAAGATTTGGATTGCATCATATATATTACCATTTACTTCAAGGACCTATTCTTATGTTTTACAACACCATTCTATTGAGGACTGTATGGAACTATATGTTGTAAATATATCCATTATGAAGTGCATAACTAATCAAAACTATGGTTGACATACTCACCACCATTTTTTCCATGTAAAATTGTGATGGTTTTCCTTGATTATTTCTCCACAAGAACCTTGAAGTGTTAAAAATGATCAAAAACCTTAAAATTCTATTGAAGAAAGTACACCCAAGTATATCTTGAAAAGTCATCAATGAAGGTAAAAATATATTTGGTCCTTTTAAATGAAGGCTATAGAAATGGACCAAAAATATCATTGTGAACAATCTCTAAAATATATGTAGCTCTCTATGATTTGCCTTTGATATACTTCTATTTATTATGTTTACCAAACATGTAATCCTAAAAAACACTATAAAAAAGTAGACACAAGGAAATATTGTAACCACATCATATTGAGTAAGTTTTTCCAAGTAGTGATAGCCAAGATGGCCAAATCACTCATGTAATAGCTTACTCACCCCATCTAAGTGAGTGAGTAGTTCAATAAAAGGGTAACCAATAGAAGAGTATGATAAGGTGCACAATAATGATTGGTTATTTACTTTCCCAATTACTACTATAACATTACCATGTAATTCCCTAATGAATAAAGAATCTGGGGTAAACTCAACTCTCTTGTTTGATCCAATGTGGATGATCTAATAAATATATGGGACATTAGTTGATAGTGAGGGAACACATAAAACATCCTAGAATGTTACATCACTCATTGTAACAGATCCTCTCCCATGAAATTTTATATAAGCTTATCAGCCATTAAAATAGAAGGCATAAAACATGGATTTAAAGATTAAAAAAAAATCTATGATGAATCCATGTGATGTGAAGCACCATAATCAATCACCCATGTGGAAGGTTGGGATGCAACTATAATAAGGGTCTTGCCTTTTCCTTTCCCTTTACCACTATCATTTGACTTATTTGACTCATGAGTTGATGAACATTTTGTGATATAATCAGGGATACCTATATTATTCATCTCAATTTTTTTTGTTAAGTTATCTATTTATTTCTTCATTCATTTATTTTCATCATGCCCATTTCTCTTAAAATAGACAAATTTGACCTTTTCTATCTTAGTTTTGGCATCTGAAGAGGAGGTATTATTTATTGATTTGGATGTAACATAATATTTATAACATTTGTTTTAATCATAATCATTCTTATTTTATTTCTTATTCTAACTATTTTAAGCCTTCTATTTTTCATGACTAATAATTAGGGCATGAGACCTAGAGGACTTTATTGTACCTAGTTGAATACACTTATCTTGTTCCCTATTCAAAGAGGTATCAAAATAGTATTAGGATGGAAATGTCCATGTATTTCCAAGGGGAATCTTAGTGTCATGGAAGGTAGATACAAATACATAATAGTTAGGAACCAACTTAGCAAGAATTAAAAGGATAAATTGTTCATCATTTTTCTTTGTGTCCCATATTTTCAATTACAGCCTAAGTGACTTAAATTTGGTGAATAAGTTTTATATTATGTCAAAGTTTATTAGACTCAAAATAATTAACTCATTATCTATCTCATGACCCCTCATTACATTTATAAATACTAAAACTAAATATTTATAACATCTCAGTCTTGTACATTTGATAAATATCATTTAGGGCTCTACCCTTCAATTCTAAAACTCCATGCTATCAAAAGACTCACATTCTCCATCTCATTGTGCCTAAATTATTATCCCTTAGTCTAGTCTATATCATTTTGATGACTTGAGTTCCTTGTACTACACAAAAAACTTAAAACTTGATAAACATCCTTCATTATCATTTTCATATTCGTACCTATTTTCTATCTCTCTAGACACTACTAGCCACAGAAGGACACTACCACTAAGAATAGTTTTTAGATCATTATCTATTGTCCAGTAGCTAAAATTTATACATATTAAAAAATTATCAAACCCCATGGGTCACCTTGATTATCTTATTAAATCCTACCATGAGATTTTTTCAAAAGGTGTGGTTTAAATACAAGTCTAAGCCTTCTCATTCCTCATCTAGAAAATACCAAGAAAACACCTACTAAAGATAAATACATAAAATGAAAAATCACTATATTCTACCCTATTCATCCCTATTTTCATATCAAACATAAGATCAATCATATTTTTGAAGCATTTAAAGAGCATATCATGAGCGATATTTGTCAAATTACAAGTTAGATCACTACATGCATATTCATATAGTATATTGCACCCTTGTGTACACACTTTGACACACATAGGGGAGAAATACATAAGTCTAAGTCCCTCCTCAAATAATTTTCTATGTAGATATTGCCCATAAATAGAGGGGTCTTTAGGGCAACTCGCCACCATGATCCCACTAACCCATTTTTTAGCAAACTCATTCTGAGGGTGAAAAGGGGTGAAGAGATAGGGTTTGATCAATCAGTAAAGACTAGCAACATGTATCCTAGATCTAAATACATTATAAAATAGGTGATATAAACCCTATAATAGTGAAGTTTGTCCCATCCAAATCTAATTATTCCATAATAGACATCTACATCACATTCAGACACTAATGTCAATGGCAATGTCTAGATCTGATGGTAATGTATAAAGAAACAAAAGTAAAATTTATAAAATCTAATTATTGGTCCAAAATATTGATCCTACATACTTTACACTTGTTTCTATTCCATATTTACCTATGCATAGTAAACTAGCTAAGTAACCTATTTTCTTATATATTACAATATATTTTAATAGTTGTACTTCACTATTTTTAGTAATGTCAGTTATATAAATTCATGATATTTTCTACTTGAGTTTTATGTTAATTGACTGCTATAGATTAGTTTCTCACCCTTATGTTAGAATCACTTCTATATTCTTAACCCTATCCCCCTCTTCTAAATTTAAGGTTAAATATTTGGTGAATCTGACCTTTGGTCTCCAACCCCTAGGTTGACCTAGGGTTTCTTGATTTATTATTTTTTTGATCTCTGATTTCTCATTTCAAAAATATTCAAAATTTAAATATTAGATTTTATTTTACTAAAATCATGTTCAATTTAGATATATCTATAAGTTATTTTGCTATGTAGTACATAATGATAGTTATTGTTGTTTAAGATAAATTATTCAAAGATATCATCCAATGGAATTATCAAATCCATCAATATAAATAAAGCATTTTAAAACAATATCAAATGCTAATCTACCTTTAGTTTTTTTTATAATAATATCAAACTAGTATCCAAATGCCAAAAGTCTTGCTCCCAACCCTTTGTTCCTCCTAGATCCTATTTGAGTGACATCTACCATCCTACTCTCATTATTATTTCATGGCTTATATCAGATTATACTATCCATGTTGTCACTAAATGAAAAGTTAAGGGTGTTCAACTTATCTTGCCACCTATTAATATACAACAAGTTCCTCCCAATCCTAAATTGGTGATCAAAAGTAGAGGATGTGATCTTGTCGACCAATTGAGCAATACACATTCTAATATTTCAATCTTCAACATTTTAAAGTAATCTACTATCTATAAGGATATCTTATATGAGGCTCTATGTGAAACATAATTACCAAGTGACGTAGAACTAGCTTAATTTGAATATATTATGAAAGATCTCAAAAATAATGCTAATATCATTACCTTTGATCCAAAATATTTACCATCAAAATAAATTATTAACCAAGACATGCCTTTATTCATACAAGTTAGTATGAATAACAAAGGAATAAAAAGAGTGATAGTCAACAATGGATCTAACTTAAATATTTTTATCATATTTTTCTTGAAAATAATGGGCATTAGTACCAATATTCTCCATAAATCAACTACAAATATTAAATTATTTGATAAAACATGTAGCCCTCAGATTGGAAAAATTACATTAAATGTGATATTAGGACCAAAAATGGTTCCCACTACATTCTAAGTAATATCTCAATCATTGCATTATAAATTAATTTTGGGTAGATCTTGGATACATGGAATGGAGACCATCTCATCTAAATTACATTTATGTGTCAAATTTATACATGATGAGACCCTATTGACAATGCTTACTGATGATGAACCTTTAAAATTTTGTCAAATATTACATTTTTGACACAAAAGGGGTTTCTAAACTCACACTAGCAAATCAATACATTCCACTTGAAATCATACCAACCTACCAGATAGGTGAATCAATCAAAATAATTATTTTATCTCAATATTCTTATAAGTCACTATCCAATAAGGTGCACATGGATGCACACTTATAGAAAGAAACATTACCAAAGGAGCTAATAAGATCAAAACAACAAGAAAACCAAACATTTGAACTTTTTTTATTGGTTAATATTGAAAAATAATATGACAAAGTTTTAAATTACTATGATAGTGATTATGAACTTCCTCATGATATGATGAATGAATAATTATAAAAACTAAGTTTTGATCCATTTGAGAATCTGTCACTTAACATATTTTTACTTATGGGCTTGGGTACATACAAGATAAATCCAACATCATATGATACAAATCAAATTCAGATAAGGGAAAGGAAAAATTAGTAGATGAACTTATAAATGCTTGTTATTCAATACATCTTTCTTGGATACAAATAGTAAGTCAACCCTACAAGGGAAAAATGTTGATATATCAAGTTAATAATGTGGAAACTTCACATAAGTCTCCATAACATATTTTATAGATTACAACAAAACAAGTTGATCCACATAATACTGTCAATGTTACTTGAACATAAGATGATCTCTTTACCTCCTAACAAACATAGATCAGGAATTATACTCATTCATAAATAAAGATCACCATATTATAATTATCATCGGGTCATTATCCATAATATAAATCAATGTGAGACATTACAAAATTACATTTAAAAATTAAAACATGAAGAGTATATACATATTTTTCAAGAACAACGACAAATATTTGTGATCTAAAATAATAAAAAAATACAAATTACAAGGGGGCATACTCAAAAGTAACCATTATTGAAAATATAAATGGTAACAATTATGAGCATCTCATGATTGACATTCATAATTAGAACACATTTTGTAGTGTTGCATATTTACGATAGTTATGATATACTAAAGAGGAGTTAACATGTTGTCCAATATTACTAGAATTTGTTAGTGGGAGATTGTGTGTGCATGCTACTATAATCTCTTGGATACATTATGTTCGCATGTGGAACATAGATGGTCCCCATAGTCATATGGACAAATAAATTAGAATCCATATTTGACATTCAATTTTGGGTAACATTGGTTGGTCGAATTGAATGCAACAATAAATACTACAAATATGTGCATCACTTTTGATGGCAAATCAATACCAATGGTTTTTGGTAGCCAAATACAAGAATACATTAAGGAAGTGGAAATGTGTTGATATAAATGAATATTTATAAATTAATCATGTGGTCTTATAATTTTGATGATTAGGACTTCTTGAATTAGTACTTTATAAATTTAAAAAATATAAAAACATTCATCTAATTCTAAAATAAAAAAATATTCAGCATTCCTAGATTTTACTAGCTCCTTAGAATCTATGTTGTTTGATTTATGCTAGTATAAATCATGTCAATACATTCCTATATACACATATGTTTCATGAATCTTTGAAAGTGATACAAGTATACCTAGATACATGATCTATTCACTAACAAATGTTGGAACTTTTTTCTACTCATGTCATATAGTATATTGGGGGCATCTGGTTCTTTGATCATGATTGATACAAGTTACATATCCTTTATGATAATTTATACATTATCATGTTTAAGCTTATATACTAATGCTTACACATGTCTATATCCATGCTCATATCATTCACAGTGTATTTGATATGCTATACTACATAACATTATTTACTAACACATATATGTAGGGACTAGTTGATATGATTATTTTGGTTATTTATGATTCATTTATTTTTCACTTCCTTGAGTGTATTCTATTGCTTGATATTTTGCTTATGGAACATTTGAATATGTTCCTTTTCTATTTTCTCCTGTGACATTGTATGTTTTTTGGAATTTGAATATGTATTCTATTTGGATTGAAAATTTAAATATGTCATTCATTTTAATTGTGTGGAATTTGAACATGCCCCTTGTATGAGGTCACCTTGGACCATTCCTTTGCATTACATTGAGTTTTATTGTGTGTGTTCTTGATTGATTAATGATATTTTAATTTTACCCTCTAGACATTTACATAATCTATATCATGTATCTTAGGGCTTGATTTGATCACATATTGTGGGCTTAATTGATTTGTCTACTTCACCATGTTATCCCTATATGGTACATGATTCATAACATAGGTTATATATCTACCTTATCTTTTTGAGGTAAGGTACCTCCCAGTTTCTATTTATCACACCACAAAATATAGAAATTTTAGTGGGGTCATGTCATAGAAGCATGATCTCTACATTTTCATAGTTTTCTAGATTACATTGGGGGCATGTCATAAGAACATGACCTCCAAACTTATACATTTCAATAGTTTCCAATTTGTAGTGGGTGCATGTCATAAAGGATGACTTCATCCCTTTTAAATTTTCATAGTTTGCCATATTTTAGTGGGGGCATGCCATAAAACATGACCTCCACACCTATACATTTTCACATTTTCTAGACTGTAGTGGAGGCATGTCATAAAGGCATGACCTTCAGACTTATACATTTTCATAGTTTCCAGATTATAGTGGGATAATGTTGTAAGAAAATGAACCCAACACTTATACACTTATACATTATCTCCATATTTTAGTGAGATAATCTCACAAGAATATGACCTCCACACCTGCACAAACTCTAATTTAGTTCCTTGATTTAGATATACACTTGGGTCATAATCTTATACATTGCATTAATTTTGTAAATGTTTAAAATAGAGTATTTTAGATCTATTATACATATATTATAGCTTAGATATATTATAGGTGCATATGCCTTGTTATTTCACCAAAAATGACAAAACTTATCGATTACACTACTCACCAGGATGCATCTATTACACTAGAGTGTATTGTTATTGAGATTTATTTATTGTAGAATTGGGTTCAATTTATAGGTTGAAGTGATTAAATAATTAAACCTCACCAAATTTATATATTGGAGTAATTAAACCATCCAATCTCACTATATTTATAGGATGAGTTGATTAAATCACTTAGCCTCGCTAGATTATATATATATATATATATATATATATATATATATATATATTAACACATGTCTTATGCCATTAAGATATAATGATGTCAATTACCGTATCACAACTCATCATTACACTAGATTGGGGGAAAATACCTTCCAATATGCCTCTTTAAACCTCCAAAGTTCAAGTTTGAACCTTCTACAGATCCAATGCTTCATAATGTTAGGAATATAGAACACAAAACAATATTAATGAATTAAAGATGAAAATAAAATGTAGAAAACACAACACAATAGAGACATATATTTAATGTGGTTCACCTAATATGGGCTACATCCACATAGAAATAATTAGTCCTTATTATTTAGTCTAATAAATGAAGGGAAAAACCTGTAATACAACCACTGTAATATCCTCTTCATTCACACACTACATGACACCATGATTACATTTCCCTCATATCAAAGGAGGGTTACATATTAGGGTAAAAATTCACAAACATAATTCTACCATTAGATCTGTGACCTACTAATGAATGGTCCTAATAGTGAATGATCTTAGACCCCCACGATGACCATAGTAGGGGGGCATTCCCCTCGACACCCCTCTTGTAAATAATAAAGCATTATAATAAGATTAGTCTCCACCATCCAACACATAATTAATCATATTTATCAAGTTAAAGCATCAAGAGGCAAGATGGTTGCATTGACATATAGGTGTATTCTTTCTTTGATATATTTCTTTTTAAGAATGTTAATCATTTAAAAATTTCATATTATATGCATTGATTTATATTGTAGCATGATCTTGGTTACAAGTCATACAATAACAATGCACTCAAAGTGGGTTCAAGTAAATATAAGGTGTGTTATACACACCCAAATATGAATTTATTTGTTTTAAATTAGTAGTTTCATTCTTATTCATTACTATATTAAATGGGGGGAAAATGTAGATACTAAAACTAAATATTTATAGTGTCTTAGTCTTGTATGTTTGGAAAATAACAATCAAGGCTCCACCCTTCAGTTCTAGACCTCCCTATTACTAAAAGATTCACATTCATCATCTCACTATGCCTAAATGATTATTTTTTATTCCAATCCAAATCATTTTGATGACCTAAGTCCCCTGTAATGCATAAATAGCTTAAAACTTGATAAACATCCTTCACTATGAGTTTTAGATCCATACCTATTTTTTAACCCTCTAGACACTACCAAACATAGAGAGACATTACCACAAATGGTAGTGTCCAAATATTTATCTAGTGTCTATAAACCAAAATTCATCCAAATTACAAAATGATCAAAACCCATGGTTAGCATAATTTTCTTATTAAACCTTACCCTTAGATATTTTCAAAATGTGTGGTATAAATACAATTATAAGCCTTGTCATTCCTCATCATGTATATACCAATAAAATGCCTACTAAATCTAAAGGACTTAACTACACAAGCACTGCATTTTTCCTTATTTCTCAAAATTTTCATATCAAGCATAAGAGTAGTTATATTTTAGATCTAAATCACTAAAGGGCAGCCCATGAGTGATATTTGTCAAATTACAAGATATATCACTACATACATCTTCATATAGTATATTGTACCATTGTGAACACACTTTCCCACACATAGAGGAGAACTACATAAGTATGAGGCCCTCAAAAGATTATTGGCTATGTATGAAACACCCATTGATAGAGGGGTCTTTGAGGTAGTTCGACACTATGAGCACACTAGCTAATTTTTCAGCAAACTTGTTTCAAGAGTGAATAGGGGTGACGATATAGGGTTTGATTAATCAGTGAAGAGTAACATATTATATTCCAAATTTGAATACATCAATAGAAAGTTGATAAAACCCAAAACAACAAAGTTGGGCACATATAGATCTAGTCATTATTCCATACTAGATACATGTATCACATTCAGATACTAATGTCAATGGTAGTGTCTAGATCTGACATTAGTGTCTATGACCACATAAATACAATTTATATAATCTTACAATTTATCTAGAATATTGATCCTACATAATATACATATGTCCAGTCTAGATATATATGTGTATAGTAAACTAGATAAGTACCATTGTTTCTTATTTATTTAAATAGTTGTACTTACTATTTTTAACAGTATTAGTTATATAAATTCAAAATATTATTTATCTAACTTTTATATTAATTTTATAGCTATAGATTTCTTTATCACCCTTGTGTTATAACTACTTATATATTCTAAAACTTATCCCCCTCTTCTAAATTTAGGGTTAAACAACATCCTACTTCCCAAAGAGTTCTTCTAGAATGGGCTAGACCTCATTTGGTGATTTTATAGATTCAATGTGAAAGAGAAAGTCAATAGATATAGACAAACATAATAGACCACATGAATCATTGCATTAGTTAAACCACTTAGCATTTTTTGTATCTAGTGTTGGTTCATTTTCAATACCCATAGTAATTATGTGTAAATCTTTACTCAAATATTTTTACTTGGTTTTCCACTCATGATAATTATATGGTGTGAAAAGAAAAACTCAATTCTAATCCATAGTTCAATAAAAGAGATATTTTCATAAATAAAACTATCAACAATAACCACCCAAGATTATAGATGTTTTTCACTTTATATTTTAGTGTGTATACAATTGGCACTTTTTAGTGTGTATATAATTGGTACTTTATGTTTTAATGCATACATAATTTTGATAAAGGCTAAAAGTACCTCGTACCAACTAAAAAATAATATGAAAATAATATTGATATGAAGAGTTAAAAAAATACCCACTTTTAAAAAAGTAACACCTCAAAAGGAGTTGCGTAGATAAAGTTATGTTATTTATAAGTTCTTTCAATCACCATTTTCACAAAATAAATTTTGACCTTGCAAAAAATATCTTGCTTGGAAATTAATTTCAGTTTTTAGAGAAACATTTAAACCCCCTTGGGTTGGAAGTGACCAAGGTCTAATATTTATAAAGTGGGATATGTCACCATGTTATTTTACTTCCAAACATGCCAAAGATGATGTCATAAATGGGGAAATTTTCTAGGGTTTATGTAAGTAGGGTGATAACTATGTGGCTTACCTTTGATGATGTAGAATGTAGTATTTTCTAGTAATAATACAAGTTTAGGAAAATACATGGGTATAGAAATAGTTCACATAGAGCCTTTTACCATTGGACACAAATTTGTGCATTGATACATTTTCAATCATGCATACATGAATAATATGTAGAAAAATTTCAATTCATAGGTACACTTACAACATTACACAACTACAACACACTAAAAAATTTAGGATGTTATGGTATGTATAGCTACATGTACAATTTTTTGGTCATATATATAGATAGGGATATATATTATACATGATGCACTAGTACAAATGATACATAGAGTATATAGATATATGAGCCAATCAAAGCATGTAGTATCGCATAGTATCCACCATTGCACAATACATACAATATCAAGATTAATATTGGAGGTTGTCAAGATATAATGCAAAAAACCACATGCAGTCTATAGTGTATAAACATGCAATATGTTGATGTAGGTAAATCGAGGTCATGTAGATCTATAGATATCTTGAAAACTAGTGTCCAAAATAGAAAATGGTAACAAACCCAATAATTTTTTAGAAAAATATAGAAAGAAGACATTTAAAAAAAAACTATTAGTCCCCTAAAATTGTATGGATTTATCCTAGGTTAGCTCTAAAAACTTGCAAAAAATGATTTTTTTACCAAAATACACCATTTTTGATGAATTGATAGGCGATCCTAAAGTTTTGAGGCCTTCTAGACTCAATGGCATTGTCTATTTTTCTCAAAAAACATGTCAATTGATAATTTAACTATAAAACCACTTACACAAATATATTTTTCCTTATTCTTTCTTGATTCTCTAGATCATCCAAGGACACAGGAGAAGAGCCTACTAAAATAATAGAGGATCTATATTATACAAGCCTAAATACTCAAGATTCCAAAAATCATCAAAGTAAACAAAGGTGTTAGTTTAATAGAGCCTACTTAGATACCATGTAATGATGAGCCACCATCTATTAGAATGGGATATGAATAAGAAATGGTGAGATTTAAACACACTAGACTCTTAACCTGTGAAAATAGATTTGAAGAGAGGTACATAAATAGGATAAGAGAGGCATAAAACCACCTACATTTTGCAATGTGAAAAAGGATAGTTTCCAAATGAATAGTGAATACCATGTGCAAAATATCAACATTGGTTGGTAAATAACAAGTGCATCCACACCAACTAATTTGACTACAATTTATACATATGCATGTGCAACTAATTATCTCATTATTACACTTAATTGAACTTATTATTAATCCTAATCAAGTTAAATACATGTGTAGGAAAAACCATAAAATAAAATTAAAATACTAAACTAACAATTACAAAAGGAACAATTAGAAAAAGATAAGTTATTAAAAGAACAAATTAATCAGAAATGATTGTAAAAATAAAAATTATAGAAATAAAGGTTACAAAAGTTACCACAAGAGATCTTACAAAAAGAGAAATTATTAAAAGAGAAGTCATAAAAACACACTCAATTTAAGCAAGAAAATATCTTTAAGAACGGGTTCCTAACAAAAGAGGTTCAAAAGCAAGATATACCTACAAAAGCTAATGTTACAAGTGAAGTTTTAAAAGACTTAATAAAAATGTGTTCATCATATATTGAAAATTTGTTTCTTAACCTCTCTATATATGGAAAGAACTATACTAATTTTGAGATTATATCCTTTTATGAAGCTAATATATGTAGCATGACACTTCTCCAATATCTTGGGTTTGACAGTCAACACTTAGGTAGTACTGCAGGGGCCCAATGCTATATTGGATCATTTGAACTATTACTCAACTTGAATAAAAAACATGTTTTGTTATATTTCACATTGACCTTATATTGGATGAATGTAATACAAAACTAGGAAGATCATGGATGGGAAAAATAGAGGAAACATTAGGTAAAGATCATGATTATGTCACATTTGATCATGAAAGTGCAATGGTTATAATTTCAAGAGAAAACAAATCTATAGATCAAGGACATAAAAAAATTAATATATCTTACGTAAAGACAACTAACATAATCATAACAAAGGCACATGATATATCACATATGATAGAAAAAACAAGTTAGAAATTTCAATACCATAATATGGGGTAGTTGGTTTTACATATACAGATACAAAAGATGACAAGAGTGACATACCATAATTTTTAAGACCATGAAGATGATAATAATGAATATTATTAGAATGACATGACTAATATGTAGGATGAATATGGTAATATAATTTATTGTTATAACACATATGACATAAGACCCACTTAGAGGCATCCTCTTGATGAGATTTTTGTCTTTTAGTAGAAAAATATAATTGTTTTTTGATTATTGCATCATGTTCTTCTATTTTCTTACATACTTTATCAATTTGATCAATTATTCTAAGCCATTGGCTCTTATCTAACCATTTGGCCTCTTGGCTATTCCTTTTCACTTTCCCAATATGAACAAATTCAAAATAGTGATCAATCATATCATATTTTTCTATTTATCTCTTTATTTCATAGTATTCAATGATCAAATGCCATTTTATATCAAGAAAAAAATTGACTAGCTATGGATAAGAATGACTACCATTATTGTTCTCAATTGGTTAATCTTGTCCTATGGTAATTTTCACCCAAAAATCACAATTTAAGTACAAAAAACCTTAATTTTTATAAAATTTTAGATATTTTACTCCATTTTATAATGAAAACCACTATTTATTCATAAAAAATCCTTTTCTTGAACTATATTCCTCATAAATACTATATACTTTGACAAGTGTACATTTAATGAGATGAGGATTTATGATCAGTCTTATCCATGCTAATTATATTTTTACATGTTTTTAAAATTTACAATCACATGTACAATGTGGGAATATTACTCATACATGGCCATGCCATCATTTCTAGTGTAATCTTTACATTGACAAATGTCGTGGATTGCTTAGATTCCTCTTCTTTCCTCTACTTTCGAACACTTTCTTTTCATTCATAAGATTTTTTTCTAGGTTTAAAGTGCAAAAAGTATAAAATAATCAAATACGCATAAATTCAAACACATTCAAAATATTATAAAAATCTAAAATCAATACCTAAAAATGATTATACATCTACTTTACATATGTGGAATATATTATTGATATCATGATTAGTATATAACATATTCTTCTTTTGTCTCACATGAATTTCATAGGTACTCACTAATGTTATGCAAGACATACATATTTTATGTAGACTAAGATGTTAGATTTGTCTCTACCCAATAACCTTGTTAAAATAGGGGTATATTATCTATAGATGACATTAAGTATAGGTGTTATCATTCCATTACTCCTATATTGTTGAGTTATATACTATTTACAAATGACTTGTTAACATTTATATCTTACATCATGTACATGGATATGTTATTTTCTAGGAAATGATCACATTACATATGATAGTATAGACTATCTAATTTTATTCTCCTTTTTATGTTATTACTTATACATAGTACCATAGTTTTTGCTTTTCTATTATTTACAACCCTAGTCCCTTCTATGTAATTTCTTTAACATCTCCATGAGATCTTGTTTGGTATGTATGACATTTGAATGTCCTTTTTTAGTCCTTGGCATTATGTTGTGTATGAAATTTGAACATGCCCCTTATTTTTGATATTATTCATGTCCCTTATGTGTGTCCCATGGCCTCGTATGTGTAATTTCTAGTTTGTGACATTTTAACATGTCCCTTGTATGTGGCCCTAGGCCTTTTTTTATGACATTATGCTTGTTGTGATGTCTATTTTATGAGCTTATTAAAGTTTACAATTGCCTTCATCATTATCATCCACTCACTAACACATAAGATACTAACTCTACATTATATTACTATGAGATTAACTGATACATTTCTATATGCATTGCATCATATGTTACATACATAATTTAAATGATGTAAATATTACTATGCTAACATATTATTCATATATGTTACATTATTCAATGATTACATCTTATTACACATGTAGTTAACTTTTATTTTTATATGAGTGACTTTTAGGATCAATTCCCTCACCTTAAAAGGGTGGAATTTTAGTAGGATTTTCATGCATGAGATAAGCCCCTTAAATATAAAAAATCAACTTTGGTATAAAATAAAGTTTTAAAAGTTATAAAATGGTTTAAATCCAGTCATTGGCATAGAATATGAGGGAATATACTATATATATGCACTCAAATTGTAAGATAAAAATATAAATTCATACAATTTTGAGTTTATGATATAATTACATGCATAAGTTTCTAACAAATTTTACTAGTTTGCATCCATATACAATTTCAAATTCTACATTTACCAATGAGGGCATGATATAGATTCATGTTTTAGATTGAGGGTAAAAGCAGGTTTTGAAGGGGCCCCGAAACCCTATTACAAAGAGTGAAAAAGAGAACGTCTAAGACTACAGGCAAAGCCTAAAAAGCACTACAAGTAAGTAGCAAAAACAGGTTTTAAATGGACCTGGAACCACCAGATAAACATCCAGTCAAAACCCAAAAAACATAGATCTAGTTACACAACAGAGAAAAGATAACAAAAAGAAAACAAGGAACAGTACCAGTTTCAAAACCAACAAGAAGGACTAGATTATTCATCCAGTTCCAGTATCAAGTTCACGGCTTCTTTTCCTTTCAAAATAGTTTCCTCGGTGGTAGCCTCCGGCAGAGCTCCTTTTTGTGTATCTTTCTTTCTAGAGCTTTGCCTCATCCTTTTGCTGGGACCCTCTAGTGCTTTAGTCTCCTCATTGGCTCGTTTACCTATATTGATAGCAGCAGCACAAATGTTGGATGTTACTTCCTCCGTTTTCTTTCTATTGTCCTTTATAAGTTCCTAGAGGTTGTTTTCATAAGCTTTGAGCTTGACTGGGATCTCACTTAACTAATTTTCCATGTTGTTTATTTTGTTCCAAGCAATTTTTAGGGAATCTTCCAAATTTTCCGCTTTTCTCTTGAGATCCATTATCTCCCTGCACATCCAAGAATCAATTTGGGAAGATGCCTCTGCCTTACAGTTAACCCAAGTCATAGGAGTATATGTTTCATCATTCTGATTCTTCCCTCTCCAGTCCTCAGGCTTTTTATTAGGACTATTCCTGGCTTCATCAAAGATATCTTCTTGACTCTTTTGTTCCCGCTCCTTGATTCTAGATTGTATTTCCATATTCTTATTTTGAATATCCTCCTGATCAGATTTTTCCTTTTTGTTCTTAGAAGTTGGGTCCTCAACAGGATCTTCCTGGTCAAATTCTTCCTCCGACACATTCTGGTTTTCCTCCGTATCTACAGTTCTATTAGCAGAATCCTCCTCAGTATTCACTTTATCTTTTTCAATTTCCTCAGAACATTCTTCATCATCACTTGAGTTAGTATCCCAGCTTTCAGTTCCTTCTTCTTCCTCCAGTTTTTCCTTCTCAGGTTCTTTAATTTTCTCCCGTCCCCTTTCTTCTTCTACATTCTACTGTTTAGGACTGGGGGACTTGAATTTGCCTCTCCTGATTACTCTATCATTCTTTTTATCTCCTAACACCTTATTTTTCCCCTGTTTGGGGTACTTAACCAGTGCCCTATTCTTACAGTAGCCTTCAATAAGCAGAATAAGGGCTTCATGGAGGATAGGGCGCATTTCCTTTTTCCTATGAGCATATAAGCTTTGGATTAGGGAATAGCGAAGATAAAAAGGAAAAGACAGACTAACCTTATGCCTGAAATGGTTGAGGAAAACAAAATGGAACTTGTGCACTCATTTGCTTCTTCCGTCCAGGATGAAGTACTCCTTTATACAGCTTAAGACATCCCTCCATATCCCTTTAATCTGGTCCAGCTCATAGAAATCCCCATTTTTGACCAGCTTCTGCTCTTCCTCATCCATTT
Organism: Torreya grandis; assembly: GCA_037957365.1. Lineage (NCBI taxonomy): Eukaryota > Viridiplantae > Streptophyta > Pinopsida > Cupressales > Taxaceae > Torreya > Torreya grandis. The sequence continues at coordinate 1,843,697 of JARHVA010003622.1, read as the reverse complement.
TGGGGAACTTACAAAAGGCCTCATTCGAAATGCTTGTTTGCTTGGAAAATTTGAGTCCATCCATTAGCAACCCTGTAACCTCAGCAATGAAGTCCTCTGTTAAGTTTACTGATATACCATGCAATGTGAGCCTTTCATCAGACCAATTTTTGAAAAAGGCCGTCGTGATATGTGGTTTTGAGCCATGGAGTCTTTCCATGTAGCTCGTAACTTTTCCTTTCTGTAAGATTCTCCAGACTTCATGCTTCTCTCTCCATACTTCACAGCTCTTGGGTTCCTATTTACGGGGTTCTCCCTTCCTTTCACGAGCCATACTCATTTTCTTCAAATCCCTTTTGCTGTGGACTTTGCCCTAAAACCTCCTACTATCATATTGATTGGGAATTCAACTTTGAATGCGCTTTTTCATGATCCGCTTATCCCTCTTGAGGGCCTTGCTCTTTAATAATTGAATTCCTTTCCCCGTGCTGCCACTCCTCCTACTCATTATAATTTTATTATACTCCAAACTTACCTTCTTTCACATGGGTGGCATCATGAAGAATGAGCGCCCTTAAATCCACATTCCTTTCTAAAGTTTCATACCACCTCAGTATTTGACCTTCCCGAACAGGACAATTAGCAAGCCAATCAGCAACACCATTGGATTCTCGAAAGGTGTGGGTGATTTTAACATCTTCAATTTTTTTCAAAAGTATTTTCATCTCCTTTACCTTATCCTCTATGGTCCAAGATACAGTATTCTTATTATTGAGAATATTGATAACATTCAAAGAGTCCCCTTCAAGCCACAATTTAGGATAACCCGAATCCACAGCTAATTTAAGGGTCTGGAGGGCAACAGTAGCTTCGGCAATGTGACAATTAGATATACCAATGGGGGTTGCGATAGCATCAATAACCATACCCATATGGTTTCTCAAGACACCACCACAACCAGCATTTCCCCGATTCCCTTTGGCAGCACCATCAAAGTTACCTTTAATCCAACCTTGAGGGGGAACATTCCAAGTAACACCTAATCTGGGGTTTTCAGGTTTACCAAGAGGAATATCCATCCTCAAGGGATTATCCACATTGAGAGTAGAGCTTGGATTCTTTTGAGAAGCAAAATTTTCCTTTAAAGCTCTAATGATATTCTGTCCTACCACCCATCCAGGAAGTTCTTTATTTCTAAATATTCGGTTATTTCTTTCCTTCCATATTCCCCACCAAGTATGGGGAAGAGTAATTTTCCATAAGAAGAGAACATCAGGATTCTTTGAAGGGCAATACCAGCTTTTGAAAGAAAGTTCCACGTTTTTTTGGTGAATCCATGTAATGCCCCACAGATAGAGAACCTCCTTCCAAACAAGCTGAGTGAAGGAACAATTCACGAAAAAATGATCTCTATCTTCAAGGTTTTTCTTACAAAGAATACACCTGTTAACAATATTGATTCTGCATTTCTGTAAGTTATCCAGAGTCAAAATTTTATTTTGGAGAAGGGTCCAAAAAAAGAACTTGATTTTAGGGATGAGCCCCTTAATGCAGGCTCTTGTCCATAACGGTTTTCTACCATTTCCCTTAGAGATGAAGATGGAGGAGACTTTAAACTGTCCACTTGGCTCATAGTGCCAAACAATTCTATCTTCTTGATTAGGATATAGAGATATTTCATTTAGGGATAATTGAATATCCTTGAGATCTTGATCATAGTCAGTGAGGTTTACCTAGGTGTTGTTCTGCCAGTATTGATTAACCATTATTCCCACTCTTTGCTTACATCTTTCTATTATATCTTTATCTTGGATTTCTTCCTGTAAAGGTTTTCCTCTTAACCAAATATCTTCCCAGAATTTCACCTTTTTACCATTTCCTGCTTTCCAAGAACTTCCTTCTTCGAGAACATGTTTTGTTCCCTGGACTGCCCCCCAAATGGCAGAAGGATGGGATATAGATTCATGTTATTCTTGTCAATAATTTTAAATATGTAGACATGGTAGGAGCATGGATGTTATCCATTATTTTTTAATCATGTATCTAAGAACAAATTTTAAATTAAATATATAATCCATATATAGTGGTTGATTTAGTTAATTCCATAATGCATAAATTAGAGACTCGATCTCATCTAGCATTATGGGAATCCATTTTTGGATTTCAACCCATTTCATGCCTTGGAGTTACAAAGACCAGGTGAGTTAAATTGAGGTTTATATGCCCCTTAATGGGTGTTATTTACTTTATAAATTAAAAATTAATTTGGTGTTTGATCACACTCAAATTCTCCTTTGGTTTAGCTAAGGAACCGACTTATCAATGTTTTATGGGAAACACCAATTCTTGAATGCTTCAAGGAAGCATAATCTCCAAGTAAAGTAGCATAATCAAACATTGGTTTCACACATACATTTGTATTTATCCCTTGATCTCCTTTTGAGTTTTAAATTTCAAAGTTAAATAATTTTCAAATTTTCAAAATTAAACAATTTTCCAATTCGAGCTTTTTCAAATTCTAGTTTTCAAGAGAACAAAATAACTACATGTGTTTTGTAGGGTTTGTTAAATTACAATGCCCTGCATAATTGGAGTATTAAATCAAATTCAAAGTGTGTCTTACACACTAAGGTATATCTTTTATTTACTCTAGAAATTTCTTTTCTAGACTTAGGGGGATTTTAGTGACCTAAATTTGGTCATGAATACTTGATTATGCCAGTTTTAGCCTTATTTCATTTAATTGATTATGTACCAAATCAATACTTATATCACCACTCAATTTATCATAAAAAATATTTGGACCTATTTTATTTTCTAAATTTCTATATAACACCTACAAAAGTGTTTTGATTTCTAAAAATACCTTTAAGCATATGTACAACCAATCTAAGACCCAAATTTCATATGTTTCCTTTCAAGACAAAATCGACCAATAGGGACAATGAAATAGGACTTGTCCCCTATGTGTTGATCCTATCCTTGTCCATTATAATGACAAATTTTTAAATTTATCCCCTCTCTTATAATTTGGTCCATACTTTTAGGGCATGGAACATGAGGATTTCCCCTTTTGTATCACTATAAAGGCACATTCAAGCCACTCATTTTACCAACTTGGCAATTTCAATATTTTTTTTAACATACACTATCACACATGGAGAAAACTTCCTTTTTATTCCCAATTCTAATTATAATCATTTGAATTAGTCCTTAACAAATTCAAAATCATGTTTTATCCAATCTAAAGAAAATCATGATCAAGTATTCAATCCATTTCTATAAGAATTCACATAGTTAAAGGAACACAATTGCACAAAGCACTCTAAGTGGGAAAATGCATGAGATTAATTCCCTCCTTAGAGTATTATATATGTAGGAAACATTAAATAATCATAGGGGTTATTGGGGTAAACTAAACCCAATCACACTCCACCTTTTTCTATTTATAAGTTTTCAATCATTGCATACCCTATTAGGGTTTCAATGTTGAAGAATATTTTTACAGGTCTTTTTCATACTTACAAAGGTATTTTTTTTGTATATAGACCAAATTTAAGTTGTCAAAACTAATCATGACCTAAGTTCTTTATTTTCAACAAAATACATGATCAACTAGTTTAAGGCAATAGTGGTCATTCATCTTATCTTAATTCGGATGATTTTATCTTTCTTTAATTTTAGTTCCCACTTCTTTGAACATGTAGAGTTTGTTCATTTTTTCCTAGTTTAAACATTTTTTAATCATTACAATCAGATCTGGGACATAAACAACTAAGTTTGTCATTGCATTTCATAGTTAGTCTTCTTTTAATCAATTGCACTTTATCAAATTTAGTATTTTACTTTCATTTTTATTATCAAAAATTTATTTTCAACAATATGCTTTATTACATTTAATTTAACTTAATTAGGGTTATTCACTTTTTAATCCAAAATTTGATATAGCAAACACAAATAATTTCATTGATCCTCAACTATTCAAACATGCTAATTTTTTTGTGCACCCCTATTCTAGCTTGAAAGTGATGATTGTCAATGAAAGAACATTAACATATAAAGGTAAATGTCATAATGTTTGTATTGATATGGGGGACTATACCCTTCAAATAGATATGTTTTCCTTGCCCTTGGTTGGATGTGATTCTAAGATCCCAATAATTTTTCACTCTTGGCCCTATTTTGTTGGAATTTTTAGAACTTTAGATGTAGTTCTTCAACAATTGCCAATAATAAACCCTAAAGGGCCTCTTACAAGGATAAAATAGTGTCATAATTTCCCATCACATGAAGAATATCCTTATAAAGGCTTACATGGGATCATTTCTAAACTTTCCTCTAATAAACTCAACCCATCCCCTGATTCCAACTAGCCTACTAACTTATAAAATGTTCTAGTAAAACATGCATTGATATTTAAGGAACAAAATGAATTTATACCTCATCAAGTATAATACCATTACATTAAACTCTTTTAGGTAGTATAACCCCCAAAAATAGGCCATATCACTATCATTTTCTCCATAAGGTATAAATTTAAAATGTGGTTCAAGAACTACTTTAGACAGGAGTATTTCATCTAAGCACAAGATACTCTTCTTTGATTATGCTATTCCATAACAATATGGATCTTGGAAACTCTACATTGATTTATATATGCTCAACAAACTCAATTTTAGTTATAACTTCCTTATTCTAGTGATCAATGAACTTATTGATAAACTTCATCGTGCCAAATTTATCTCTAAATTATATCTACAATCTTACAATCACCATATATATATTCAATATTAAGATATTTTAAAAACTATCTTTCATGTGCATGACAACCACTATGTATTCCTAAGTCATTCCCTTTGGGCTTACCAATGCCCCTTCCACATTCCAAGGATTAATTATAAAAATATTTCAACTTTTTTTTTCAAAAATTCATCATGTTCTTTGATGATATACTAAATTACATCAAAGCTTGGTAATAAATATATAACATCTTGACACTACTTTACAAGTTGTTATAGACCACCAATTCTATGAAAAATGGTCCAAATGTTATTTTGTTCAACATGAGGTTGAGAACTTAGGCCAAATTATCTCAATAATAGGTGTTTGGGTTGACCCTATAAAAATTAAGGCCTTGAAAAATTGGCATAAAACCAGAACACTCAAAAGCATTCATGGATTTATTGGCCTTACTAGGTACTACCAAAAAATTATCAAAGATTATGGTAATATGTTTGCCCCATTGATGACCATGCAAAAAAAGGAACATTTTTTTATTGTTTTTAATAGGATATATATAATACACCTATTTTGGACATGCCTAATTTCTCAAATACATTTGTCATTGAAAGTGATGCATGTGGAAATCGACTTAGTGTTGTCCTCATGGAAGATAGATGCCCCACCACCTTCACTACAAAATCCCTTAGTGGGCATACTTTGGCATGGTCAAATTATGAAAAAGAAATGATGGATATCCTTTAAGAAGTTAATAAATGGAACCCATAACTAATGGGTTGGCATTTTTATATCAAAACCAACCATCAAAGCTTAAAATACTTTTGAGAATAATGGGTCTCTTCCCCAAATCAACAAAAGTGGGGTTTTAAACTAATGGGGTATAATAATGAGATCACTTATAAAAATGTCAATGAAAATTTAGTCATTAATACACTATCTCACTAGTATGAATAACATGTTTAGTTGTATGCCTTAGCCACCCCTATTTAAGAATAGATACACAATGTCCATCAATAATGGAATCAAGATAATCACATACAACAAATCTTTTGACACATATATTAACCTTGCATTAAAACCCAACTATACTTGGGATGGCCAATCCTTATTATAAAAATGTTGTATTAAATTGATTTAAATATCTAAGTTCTAATAAAACATTTTGTGTGAGTTGCATCCCTCACCTTCTGAGATCATTCAAGTTTTTAAAAATCCTATGAATAATTTTGTTGTATTTTTTTTGTCCAAAATCAATAAAGATATCAAGACATTTACTAAAGAGTGTGATACATGTCAACATTTAAAATGATACATAATGGTAATGTTTGGCTTACTCCAACCATTACCCATTCCATAATGCCTTTGGATAAACATCTTCATGGATCTTATAAAAGGTTTGCCAAAATATGGTGGTAAATCAATCACTCTGGTGGTGGTAGATTGCCTTTACAAATATTCCCATTTAAGTTCCATTCCCCACTTGTAAACTACTTTTACCATTTCCCAAACATTCCTCAACCAAATCTTCCACCTTCATAGAATCCTAGCTTCTATTATAATTGATCATGACTCCACCTTCATGAATCACTTTTGGTATGAACTATTTAAGCACATAGGTACCCAACTAAAAATGAGTTCTACCTCTAATATAAAATAAATGACTCAACTAAACTTATTGATAAATGATTAGAAACTAATATCCATTTTTTATATTTGATCAACAACATCAATGGGTCAAGTGGTTAATAATTAAAAAATGGTGGTACAACACCACCTATCACACAACCACCAAGATGACTCCTTAAGAATTTATCTATGGTCAGAAGCCACCATCTCTTCTTGATTATCTTCATATTATCTATCATGTGTATGAAATGGATGCTACCCTCAGCCCCCATGATAATATTTTTCACCTTCTCGAGGATAATCTCCACATTTTACAAAATTTCATGAAGCAGCAGGCAAATCAGCACTATTCAAAACATACCTTCTAGCTTTGAGGATATGGTTTTCCTTTGATTACCACCTTATAATAAATCATCTCTCAAGATAAAGGGTCACCAAATTTTTTTTCCCAAGTTCTATGGGCCTTATAAGGTTCTTCAATAGATTGGTTTTGTTTCCTACAAGGTACAATTTCCACCTTCTTAACATGTCCATCATGTTTTTCACGTTCTATTTTTAAATAAATTGCTCAACCATAATGTCAAAATTCAAAAAATACTTCCTAGGATCAATGTATAAGGCTCTTTAATTCTTAAACATTATTTTTTTTAGATAGGCACTACCATAAACTCTACAATGAGACCATTAGTGAGGTTTTATTCTAGTGGCATGGGATGCAACCAAAATATATAACTTGGGAACCCCTTCTTCAACTCCAACAAAAATTTCTTCATCTTCAAATTTTAGGGAAGGTATTTTTAAGGGATAGGGTATGTTAGGGCCCCTTCATCCTAACCCTTTTTTTTGTAATTATTATCATTAGTAAAAGCCATATATGCATATGCATTTTAAGTAGTCACTTGAGTTAATTATAATAATCCCACATTCATGGGAAGTAACAATTAACTAGTATAAAATTAGTATAAATAAGATCCTAGACTAGTGGAAAGGCATTGATAAATTGTATTGATTTGAGGTTTCTTGAATGATTTTCCCCCTTGAAGAGGCCAAATATATTGTAATCAATTACACTTTATTTTTAGTACATAATATTCTTTTGTCTCATTTTCAATATTATTTTCATGTATTTGCAATATTATTCTATTTTGTTGTAGGAAGAATATTAACATGTGAATTGTTTGTCAAAAACATGAAATGATTACAAGAAATGTGAAACATAGATAAATCAAGGTTGAAATCTATTATTACTTCAACATTTTCCCTATACAAATATTTTGGTCTAGTAAGAATGTTCCCTAATAAAACATTCCCTAAAAAAGCTTCTACAACACATAAAACCTCAACAAAAACTAAACCAAAGACCAAATACAAAACATATTTATCCTAATATATCAAATAAAACTCCACCCCCACTATTTTAAAATACATTTTATGCACATCCTACAACCATTAGAGTCCATGTTACTACATTTCATTGAGACAAATTTTCAAACTATTTACATGCTTTTTGTGTACCACTACATTTTGCATACATGTTTATCATCATGTATGTAACTAAAATATATAATAAATATATGATTTCAATTATGATTTTATGTATGTACATACCCTTATGTATAAACCTTTAAATATTTAAGGTACATACCCTCAAATGGAATCTTAGTTACAAAACATGGCAACAAAGAGAATACATATTGTTTGATAAACTAATGCAATGATTTAAAAATAAGTGAATCATAACTACATAAAGGATCAAAGCTTTTTTTACTTAAAAATATGCCCTAAAAATAGATTTTTTTCTTATAAAAAATTTCTATAACAAAACTTTGACAACACATTATTTTAACTAAAATTGGATTAATGCAATAATATCCCTTTTATTAGATATAAATTAATAGAATAAAATATAATTATAGATTAGGTATAATGCACACAAAATACAATTTGATAACTATTATTTACCATGAAAATTCAATAGTTTGTGATAACCAACTACAAAAGGATACAAAATGGCATAGCTTATTTGTTTTGCTTTCCTAATTTGTATAGGTCAATTTTTTTAATCTAATGATGTGCATGGTGATTGTATCTTGCTTATTTCTAGAATTAATGATTATTTCTATTCTGGGAGATAAATGACTAGAAGTAGACAATATCAACTACCAATCTTGATCTTTGTGTGTCGATCTTGAGCCTACGAGTTCAAGTTATTTGAAATTTATCATTATTTGTAGTATGAAACAAAACCAAAAGGCAAGAAACAATACCAATTATCGATCTTGACCCTTATGGGTCGATCTTGACCTTGTGACAATGTGATTTTGATTCTTTTTATGATGTTTCACTTACATCCCAAAAAACTTAGCATTCCCAACCTTTTCAATGCATGTGCATTTCTATAAAATATCAAACCCTAATTTTTTTGCACAAGCGCTTGATATATCAAATGTGGGGGAGGGAAATCAGGTGAAAGGGATTGAGTTGGAATGACCTTGGTCAATCCCTATGGAGAGACCAAACATTTAAATACATTTCTAATGCACCAAAGAGGGATCAAACTCAAATGTAGTTCTTCCACTTAAATTTGTGTGTGAAATTATGAATGTAAATATAGATGCATTTTATCTTACTTTACCCTTGGCATGAGCATGGAAAATGTAACAATACTTCAGATGTATCTCTAGTGATTTAGTATAAGAAATATGAAACTTTTGTATAACTCTTAAAATGTGATAATGCCTATCCTAAATGTCTCATTGAAACTCTAAATATATAGGAACCTTATAGAATTTGAATTAAAACCTAGTATCATGCAAAACATATCCAAATAACTTCAAAAGGACCGAAGCAATAGTTATAAATGGAAATATGTCAAAAAAGAGATCAAAATATCAAGGATTAGATTGACTAAAATCGTTCAAGATAATTCAAGATAAATAATATATCTTGATCCCATTGGTCGATCATGTCCTGGGATGAGAAAAACCTTGAAATGACAAAAATGGTTAAATATATATGTTTTAAAATGTGACTTAAGTAACTTGGATGGGAAAAGGGGTCCACAAAGTCATATAATATAATAAATTAAAATGGAAAAACATAAAATACATGTGCTATAAAGTACTTAATTATTAGTTAAGATCCATAAGCAAAGTGTCTAAAAGACACTATAAAATAAGGCTTGTGCCAAATTTGGGTGTCTAGACACATGAAACCTTAATAAAAAAATGCATCAAAAACCAAATATAACACATTTTCCTCCTCCTATGTCAAATCAATTCTATCATTTAACATATTGATTCCTTCCCATGTTTTAAAATCCATTTTTCTCTCATACTACAATTATTACAATCCATGTTACAAGATTTAGTTGAGATATTTTGTTCAGTAGTTCGTGTGCCTTGCATGTGCTGCCACATTTTTCATAGATGTTTATCATGTTGTTCACAACTATTAGATATGAAAAATATATGAATTTAGTTAAGTTGTGATAGATGTATATTCCCTTATAGATAAATTTTCAAGGGGAAAACCCTTTAATGCAATCTTAGTTATAAAATATGGTAAAATAGAAAGGAATGTGAGTTTTTTGATAAACTAATGCAATGATTACATGATATGTGAAGCATGACTATAACAATGAAGAAATCTATTATTACTTAGACAATTTCCCTAAAAAATATCTTAGTTTAGAAAAAAATCGTAAAAAAAATACCATAACAAACTTATACAACACAAACCATTAATAAAAATTAAGCCAAAGACTAAATACAACACATATTCCTCCTTATTCAAATTGACTTCCTCATTTATCAATTTTAATCCCTAATTTTCCCCCTAATTCTTATCCTAATCTCTTTCTTTGGGTGTGTGTTTTAAAATAAAAGACCCCTAATATTTTTGTAATTTGTTAAATTAAAAAATAAATCGAAACAAAGTACTTCTCCTCAAGGAGTACAACTTGAGATGTAGGAAACCAAGTGCTTCTCCTCAAGACACTACTCCTGTAAATTCAAAGGTAGGGAATACAAGAAAGGATGCAAATAAAACTACAATAGTCCTAGAAGCTTCCAAGATAGCACTTGTAACTCAAGATATTAAGCTTAGAGGTTCTCCTTCTAAGAGCAAAAAAATGCCCATATTGTCTAGTATCCCTAAGGGTGTAAATGAATTTAAATAAAATCCACCTTTGAAGGCTATTGTCAAAGTTTCAAATCCACCCTAGCCAAATCCAATTTAGACCTTAAGTGATTGTATTCTAGTTGATGGTGTTACTACCCTTCAACCAAATATGCCTCTTCCTCAGTATAGTATGTGTGATATGGCTCAAGTGTTAAGTCAAATAAAAATCACCATGCCACTTGTTGAGTTATTGAGAATACCTAAACATAGGAAGAGGGCCTTTGAATATTTAAAATTTGGTGAAAGGTCAACTATGAATGAAGTTTAGTTACCTCAAGCACCCATGGAAGAAGATGAATAATTAGAAGAGGTTATTGAACCCACTCCAAAGGTCTACTTGAGGACTACACTTGTATAAAGTCAATTGAATGTGGATCCATTTTATATGACTCTACCAATCAATGGTTTGATTGTTCACAATTACATGTTTGATACTAGTGAATAGCCTATTGTTATTGATGTTAAACTTGATAAATAAAATGTATTTTGGTGGAATTACTTTGATGGGGCTTGCTCCAATATTAGAAGTGGAGCTAGGGTTGTCTTTTATGCCCTTGATGGTAGATGGTTGATGTTTTCTTTTCAGTTATCCTTTGAGTGCACTAACAATATTACTAAGTATAAGGCACTCTTACTTGGTTTAAGGATTGCGTATGAATATGGAATTAAATGTTTTATTATGAATGGTAATTCTAAGCTACTGGCAAATCAATTCTACAGTGCTTTTACCATAAAGAATAAGAGGTTGAAACAATATCAAAATATTGTTTAGGATTTTCTTAAATTTTTTGATGCATTCGATTTGTGTTACCATGATAGGAGTTTCAACCAAGAAGTTGATAAAATTGTATGGTTAGGTGCTCAATTTTATTTTGAAAATATGATCCCTCATTATTAGTATCAAGTGGAGGTCTTTTTCAAGCCTTCAATCCCAAAAAATGTTCATCATTGATAGGTCTTTGATGATGATGAATAGAATAAGAGGTTTCTAAATTGTGAGGCTGAGTTCCATGATTAGCTCATAAAATTAAAATCCATGGTCTAGGTAAATGATGGGAAGGAGACCTTCTTTGGGAAGGACATTATTTAGCTGAAAACAAACACTCTCCCAAGAAAACTAGTCAGTTTAGAATAATATTTTGATGCAACAGATCTAATTAAGTTGAGAGACTTATTTATCTCAAAAAACATGATTGAGTGAAACTTGGGTTCTCATGAGAATCCAAGAAAGGTTTGGTTGGGTACTCACTTAAGTGCATCTGAGAAAAATGCTTACATGTAACTATTAAGGAAGTACCAAGATTGCCTAGTGTGGTCTTATTTTAAGCTGAAAGCATGTAGGGAAGACTTATTCAAGCACATCATCCCATTATAGCCTAATAAAAATCCTTTCAAGTAGAAATAGAGACCCATTAACCCCATCTTAGATACCAAGATGAGGGAAGAGTTAAAAAAGTTAAGGGATGGTGGTATAATTCAACCCATTAGGTATTCATCATGGGTTGTGAATTTGGTCCTTGTAAGAAATAAAAATGGTGACATCTAATTGTGTGTGGATTTCAAAAATATGAACAAATATTCTTTAAAAGATAATTATCCCCTACCCAATATGGATAACCTACTACAAAGTTTCACTAGATCAAAAATATTGTCCACATTGGATGGCTTCTCAAGTTACAACCAGGTTGTGGTGAAAGAATCTAAGAGTTCCAAAATTATGATCACTATGCTTTGGGGTACATATGTATATGTGAGGATGTATTTCAAGTTGATGAATGTTATTGCAATGTTTTAACAAGCTATGTACATCACTTTTATAGGGATAATTAACTCGTTCATTATTGTATATTAGGATGACATCATGTATACTCCAAGACTAGAGAAGAGCATTTGGAGCATCTAGAAAAGGTGTTGACTAGATATAGGTAGTTCAACATTTCACTTAATTTGAAGAAGTGCAACTTTAGAGTATAAAAGGCCAAGTTTTTGGGACATATAATGTTTAAGGATGGTGTCATGACTGATCTTGAAAGGGTAGAAGCCATTGACAAAGTGCTTATCCCATAGTCCAAGAAAGGAATTCAATCCTTCTTTGGGAAAATTAACTTTGTGAGGAGGTTTGTGTCCAATTTTATAGATATTACTCTACCTATTACTTACATGTTGAAGAAGTACCATCAAATGGGAGGAGAAGGCCATGCAAATATTCAATGACATCAAGGGAAATTTAAAGTTTGCCCCTATTTTGGCTAGTCCTAATTACACAAAACCTTACAAATATTCTATTTTACATCATACAATACTATTTCCACTATTTTGTTTCAAAATAATGAGGATGGTTATGAGAAACCATAGCTTTCTTTATAAAATCTATGTGAGGTCTTGAACTGAACTATACCATCATGGAAAAACAAGCTTTCTTTAGAAAAGCTATGTGAGGTTTAAAAATTATTGCCTACGTCCTACACACCATGGTGAAGGAAATTTTAACTCATATTGAAGTATCCAACAAGAGGTGCAAGTGGGTCAACAAGCTACAAGAGTATGACATGGATATTTAGACCACCAAGTTAGTAAGAGGGATGGACCTAGCCAAGCTTATGACTGAGACTAATTTTCAAGTTGTTGAGATAAACATTGATATTTTTAATGTTGATGATTCCTTGAGTCAATTTAATAAACCTCAATGGTATAGAGACATTGTTTACTACTTACAAAATCTAAATTATTCCCCTGACTTGGACAAGAATCAAAGAAGAAATCTTAAGCTGATATAATAGAAATGCCTCTTTACTAAGGATGGACTAACATGAAAGAATCCAAAAGGGGTTCTCCTAAGATGCCTTCTAGAAGAATAGACTATTATCCTAATTGAAGACTTCCATAGTAGAGTACATGGTGGTCATTTTGCACCTAAAATTATAGTTCATAAAAATTTTGAGAGCTAGTTATTGGAGGTCATCGATGTTCAAATATTTTGCTCAAATAGTCAGAAGATGTGAGAAATGTCAGCCCTTTGCTGGAAGGATAGATGATTTAGGTTCTCTTCCCTTGTAGCCTATGATGATTGAAGGCCAATTTAAATAATGGGGAATGGATTTCATTAGAGAAATTATTGATTCATCAAGTGATAGGCATAGATGGATACTAGTTACAACTAATTAATTCACAAAATAGGTCAAATAAATCCCTACAAAGAAAGCAACACACCAGGTAGTCATGGATTTTTTTAAAATCAAATTATTTGTAGATCTAGTGTGCCTATCAAAATAATTACTGATAATGCCATGATCTTCAAATCCAAACCATTGGTGGCTTATGCAAAGACTATGGGATTAAATTAACCTATGCTTCCAATTACAACCCTCAAGGGAATGGGTAAGCAGAATCAAGTAATAAGAACTTGCTCAAAATCATTAGACAAACATTGGAAGAAAACAAGAAGTGGGGCAAACAAATAAATTTTGCTTTATGGGTAAATAGGATCACACCTAAGAGAGCTACAAGTAGAAGCCCTTTTAATATTTTTAATGGAGCTCAAGTAGTTTTGCTTATGAAGTTATAGCTACCCACCTATCAGTTCATGCAACAAATAGGGGATGATGAGCAAATACACCACTATGAAAATAGGGTGACCCATATTATTGAGCTTGATGAAGTTTAAAGACAAGCTCATGAAAGACACCTCAAATTCAAAAAGAAGTTGAAGAAGATATTTGATGGTAAGGTCACTCCAAGAACCTTCCAAGTAGGTGATCTAGTTCTACTTTGGGACAATAGGCATGAGGAGAAAGGAAAGCATGGAAATTTTGATGCCTTATGGATAGGTCCCTATTCCATTAGTTTTTAGATTAGGGAACATAATTTATTCTTGATAGATTTACATTGTGAAATAATGGAGCTACCAATCAATGGTAGACATCTAAAACACTTTATTGATTAAGTCCTTAACATGTGTACCATATTGTATAGTGTTTTATTTCTTTATCCTTTTGTTTTTTAATTTCCCCTCTATTTCAGGCCTTGTTTGTATAGTTTCCCTTTGTGTTCTATTATGTATTCATTTTTAGATCTTCCTGATCTATTTTTATAAGTCTTCCATATTTTAAAGAGCCTTCATAAATGTTTGTTAAAAATTGCTAAGTCTTGACTTTGTAGCCCAAGGAATTGGCACCTGGTCTTGTGTTATGTGGTTATTTGCATACCTTTAGGGGGTATGCATCCCTGGGCAAGATCCAGTGTTAGTGCCCAACATTTCACTAAAGTAATTTGGCCCTTGTCAAGTGTAAATGACTATGTCCTTAGCCCAACTTCCATCTCCAAGTGTTCCTTTGGAAGGTCAAGTTCATGTAAAAATTGACTAATCCTAACCTGGTCTTTGTTTGGCAAGTGTGTCTTTCCCTTAGACTATTTTAAGATTTTACATGAACACAATATCTGATGGAGATAGGTCTCGGGGTTTTTTTATCTCAGATAAAATTTTTGAAGACTTATTTCTATTAGACATTTTATCCACTAAAAAGGGTCTGAAAGAATCCAATGTCTTATTTTGTATTAGGCTAAGTATTTCAAAAAATATCCAAAGGGTCATTTGTTTTGGAAAAAATGTAAAGTCTTATTTGTTTAATACTTTTTATCCATGACAAAATGTTCGAAGGGTACTTTCCCTTAAGATATTTTGCTTGTACAAAAACTTGAAAGAATTGTAAGGACTTATTTATTTTGACCAAAGTGTCTACAAATAGTCTGAAGGGTCATTTTGCCTTTACAATTTTTTTGAAGGGTCATTTCCTTCATGCATTTTACCTTATAATTTTTTTGAAGGAAACTTATAGAAGGCTCATTTGACCTTGCCAAAATTTTGAAGGATCATTTCCTTCAAGCATTTTGCCCTTGAAATTTTTTTGAAGGGCACCTTCAAAAATTCCAAAGGGTAAGTCTGGAGGGAAAAAGGAATTTTTAATATGTCTGAAGGGAACTTTAAAGAGATCAAAAATACCATTTCTAAGGGATGAAGGAAAATTTTGCAGGGCAAGTGCCCTTGATAAAACTTCTGAAGGGTATATTGAAATGGATGAAGGGTTCTTCTAGCGAAGTTGATGTGGAACAAAAGTTTTATTTCCTTTAGGAAATTTTCCCATGAAAAAAGTTCTAAAGAATTTCATTTCTTTGGGAAAAGTGTAAAATTTAAATTCTTCAAGAAAAAGGTGAAGCTCAATTTTTGTGAAGGAAATTGTTTCAGACAAAATTTCTGAAATAATTGTCTCAATAAAGACAAAGGAACTAAGTCTTAATTCTTTCAGAAAAAGGAGTGAGGTCTAATTCATTTGATAAAGGTGCAAAAGACCAATTTATTTGAGGAAATTATTTTGAATAAAATGTCTAAAATAATTGTTTTGACAAAGGTGAAAATATGAAGGTTGAATTCTTTTGGGCATCTTACCCATGCAAAGGGTCTGATAAATCTCAATTCTTGTGGGAAAAGTGTCAATTCAAATCCTTTAGGGAAATTATCTTGGAAATTTTGTTTGAGATAGTTATCCTAATAGAATGGCTAAATTAATTATTATAGGATAATTGTGTTAAATAAATGCCCAAAGTAGAAGTGTTGAGGATAAAGAAAAGGCAAAGATAGACAAGCTAAAGACAAAAGGCTTGCTAACCAAATTACCATAGAATAAAGTCCCCAAAAAATATTTCCAAATTATAGGTATGACGGTCTCATGGACATCCTTTGACAGGCATGTAGACGTAAACTTTAAGTTATAGGGACTAGTTGTTGGGATGCAAATATTCTAAGATGATCATACGAGCATCAATTTTAGATCCTATGAAGTAGTCATTTGTTTTCAAATGGGGGTAGATCTAATGACATGAATTTACATGAAGTAAGATGATTCGATGGTGCATGATCAAAGTTGAATAGTCAAAAGAACCTAGGATAAGCATAGGCATGACAAGTGTCGAGCTTGTGGGACATGATTTAAAGATCAAGCACATTCTTAGAGATCGATGATATGCATTCAAAATGTAAAAAATCTAATATATAACATATATTGAGTTAAGACTTTTCAAAAAAGCCCATAACAAATGTCGAACCACCATTTAGCAATAAAATGTTAACCAAAATAAGATGTAGAGAGCTCATAGAGTTACCAAGTGGTACTATTTTGGTATAAGGCTTATAAATAGCCAATAATACTCCACCCATCAAATCATGATTTGATGGAGCATATTTGTTTATCCTAGCTAAATATGCCAGTGCATAGTCAATGTTGAAAAGTCAAGGACCCTATGAACAAATGAAAAAATGACAAGTGGCATGATAACATGCCATAAATTAGAAATTGCACATATCACATAAGATCTATGGCTCACATTTGCTCAGACAAGGATGATATAATGATATGAGCCAAGGTGGAATTTTTAAAGGGATTAGATTGCATGAAAAAGTGTCAAGTATCCATATTGGATCCAACCAATCAACTTAGTCACTCTTAGTCCCCACAAATGCCTTGTTGGATCCGATGTGGCATGCCAAATGTAGATATGTGGCAAGATTTGGTGTAAAAAGTTAAATTTGATGGATTTATCCTAGTTGAGAAATGAGCTGAAGCATAGAGGTAGGTTCATGAACCATTATAGAATGAATATTTATAATCATGATCACAAATCATTTTTTGTTTTATGTCATAACTAGATCATTCTCAAGTCAACATTGTAAGAATAGGTTGTTCCATGGCATGTGCAAAAAAGAAAGGTACCTGTCTAAGAGGTTCCATCTATGTGAGAACCATTCACCAGCTTCTCTAGATAGTTACACATGGTAACAAAGTTTTTTTGACCTCTACCATGATAATTCACCTTCTAGGCAAGTGTAAAGGGGCATTTCTAGATAGTTGCACATGAGGACAAAGTTTATTTGGCTCCTCAAATGGTTTTCTCCCTCCAGCTATGCAAGTGAGTGATCAAGAGCATCTCCAAGAGATTTCAAGTCCTCACCATTCCTTGTAGAGATAGTTTTAAGAATGATTTCTTGTAAATGGATGAAAACATTAGACATATCATAAGACATTTTTAAACTAGGAGCATCTTGATGGGACCGAAAAAGTTTGTTATGCAATTTTTGCAAATTTTAGCCCATAGTCCCAGATTTGGGAAGGATTGAAAATGTTTAAATATATGGATTTGTTCTCTATTATAAGGTTATTATTGGTTGTTGGTTATTTTAGGTCACTATTTTAGGTGTCTATTTTCCCTAAGCCTAGATTTTGTAAAATTGTTTTTGGGATCAACTGCTATGTGTAGATCTTGTCTCCCTTTCTAAGGTGGTTGCATCTACATAGCCATTATCAAGATTTGAGAGCATGATTATGTCTCCCTTTTCAAAAGATCAATGTCACCATGTTTATCCCCATAATAACATTTTGAAGTGTTTATGTCCATAATATTTATTTTCAAGTCATTAGAAAATATTTGTGGTTGTTTATTGTATCCTATTAATTAAATGTAATTATATGTTTTACAAGTTTTGATAATTAGATATTTGGGTTTGTGTTCATTACTAGTTGTCAATCTGAGCATGTACCTAGATTATAAATCCCTTTTTGTAGTTATATTTGGAAATGTGTTGTTGAATACCTTTTAAGGGCACCCTGGGTTCATGAAATTAGTAGGAGAAAGTATTTAAAATTCTAGTTTCAGTGTATGTTCTAGGGTTTCAGGGATCATTTGGTGTTTAACATTATCTTGTATTTGAATTTTTTTATGCATCTCTATTAAGGAATATTTTAATGAAATACTGCTAGATACCCTACTATTTGGAAACCACCAACACACCACCCTTCTTATTTTTAATCACCTAACTTGTCCTACCCTATCCTACCCTACAAATAACACACCTTATTGCATACTATGAGTGTTACTTGCCTTGAAAATAAATAATATATTGCATATTTGAAATGTGTTTATAGTTTATGCTTTAATTTTAGTGCTATAATTTTCCATTTGGCCCTTATTATTGAATATTTTATTGAATGAAGATTGTAGTCATCCCTTCATCTATCTTTAGTAGCTTGTATATGACATAGAGCATTTGTGCATTTTGTGTGATAACCCTTCATGGGTTTAGTGTGTAAAATTGGTTATGCTTTGGTCATATTTGTTCCTTGTGCTAAAAATCCCCATGGATATTGAATTGAAAAATATCTCTATGTGAGAAAACTACCCCATAGGTCCTCTCGCCTTGGTTAAAGCAAAGCCAAAAGTATAAGGGAGATAACCATACCCTTTATAGGTTCCTCGCAGTCATTTTTTACATTCAGTCTAGATCTTGATGTAACACCCTTCCCCAGTTATAATGACATTCTAGTAGGTTTTCCATCATTGCTTGTCATTTTATTTTAAGTGTGCAAGGTTAAGTGTATGAGGTGTACAACTGGGAACCAATATATTCCATGATCCCAGATGATATTATGCTTTGTGAAAATGATCCTCTACTCTTGATAAGCATTTAAATCAATGATATCCAAGTCAAGTGTGCTTTGATTGATGAGGGTTTTTGGTACATGTGTTACCTCCCTCAACTTCATTAAAACTCTTAGAGACTCTGATTATACTCTCAAATTCACATGCAACACATGTCAAGGTTATGATCAAAGGTAAATTCCTACATTAGGTCATATGTGAATCCCTATTACCATCCCTTCTATCACTATTTGGGTGAAGGTTATGATATTCAACTTTCCCCTTTCCTACATCTTATTTGGTCAGCCTTGGACTCATCACATGACGGCTACCACCTTTTCTACTTACCAATGTGTCAAGGTTCCCCACAATGTTGCTATATATAGGATTAAAGGATACACCAACCCTTGAAATTTTAAACAATTCCAAAAACATAATGTATTCAAAATTATAACCCTTAAACCCTTGTCAATTTTTCCATTTTAGGAATCTCAACGTTTCAATTTTCTTGTCAAATCTAATCGAGGTTATCATGGTTACCATGAACTCATCAAGAACATACCACCTAACCTCTTAGACTCTAATAAATATGAGCTAGACAAAATCAACCTCAAGATCAAAACTTTAGATTTATCCCCTCATCTTGTTTCCCAACTTTCACTATTCTTAAAGACACATTCCTGTCAACCACCTATCAATGATATACTCATGGTCTTAACCAAGACTCAACATTCTATTCATCATGAAACCTATGATGAGAATACCATACCTACCTACAACAACAACTTTTATACATCTAATTATGATGATGGTTATACTTTAGATGATCCATTTCTAGGAGGTCTTATTCAGTCTAAGAATGTTGAGATCCTTCATTATCATTCTTCTTTATTTTAGTATTTCCATTCTTCTTATCATATTAAATCTTATATAGTTCATAATTATAGTATTATTCCTCTTGTTCATAGGGTAGACATGGAATATTTACATGACACACCTCTAGTTTTGGTAGAGCCTCTTAGGAACATGCTCATAGATCATGCTATGACTGGTCCCTATCATTTCACTAGATACAAGGATCCCTATATCTTACTTCCCTTAGATATGATTTCTACTACCATTAATCCCTTTGCACATCCTAATTTTCCCTTATCTAAGCCTAGTTTAGATCCTACTCTTGATTTACCCTTAGTTGAGCCCCATCTTGTATCTGATTTTTCTTCTCCTTCAAATGAGCCTAGCCCAGTCTCTCCACCAACCTACCTCCACTCGATGATGGCCTTCTTCATTTATTATATCTTGATCCCATAAATACCCAATGGGCCAATCATCCTTACTATGATATTCATAGAGTTGTCAATCACTAGACTAGATACTACAAGCTATACCAACCTTCCTCGACTCTTGCCTCTACTCCTATTAACATACCCATAAAATCTACTAATAAATGCATTTGTTGCTTTCACAACATAGATAATCATTCATCCACCCATTTTCAAAAGCTTCAATAATATATCAACACATTATGTCCTTCCCTTATTCATCCTAAAGATAAGGATATACCTCCTCTCAAGTTGTTACCTAAGTATATTCCAAAATATGAAGAGGTATATTGTCTTTGGCACTAGTGTGGTACCCATCACACTAATCATTATCACATCCTCAAATAACATCTTCATGATCACCTTATGACCACTCATATGCCCACTATTCCCCTTCCCATGGGTCATTCACATAATAAGTATCCTCCTTCACCTATGGCTCCCACTCCACCTATGGTTCCTTCTTCACTTGTGGCTCCCATGCCACCTACATCTTCTCCCCCACCTGTGGTTCCTTCTCCATTGGTGGTCCCTATCCCATGTATACCATTCATATTCTAGCATCTATTCCCATTTTTGAGTATTATATACATGAGGGACCTCATGAGCATGATCATTCAGTTATACCTATATTTCTATAGAGGAGATTTGATTAGAGGTCTTTTCACAACTTTTCATGAGGATCAATGAGACTCTCACTGTAGTTAGAATCCAGCTTCATAGAGATATATCAGATGTTATGGATAATATTTATGGATAGATTTATTAGTATTTTTGAACATAATATGATGTTCCTTCACTTTCTTCTTCATTATGATTTTGGATTGGACTTGTGATCCATTTTTATTTTTATCTTATATCATTTAACTCTATGTCAAATTTTTCTTCACATATCTATATTACATAGATCTTTATATTTCATATTATGTGTTGTATATGGTGTCATTTATTTCATTTTTTTCTTATGGATTATTTTTACATTTTTATATTCATGAGTTAATTTATTTTCATGAATGTCTATGTATTTTCTCATGATTATTTCTTATCTTATCTATACACAACACATATAATTATTATTGTGACTTGGTTATACAAACCTTGATCCCCTTAGTAATCCTTCTTTACCATGTGATCAGTTAGTAAATAATTCATATCATTGTAATTCTATTTTACTGATCTACTTTAGATCTCACTTTATCCCCTTATTTCCTTTCACCAACTAAGCATTTACATGGTTGAAACTTGAGATAACATACTATTTTATAGGTAAGCCTAAGTGTTTAGTCAATCATGTCTTTGGATACTTAGCTTCCTTTAAATAGGTCTAAAGGTCACTCATGTGTATCAATTTTATCCCTCATGTTGTTTATTCCAAATCCATAAGGAAGAGGAATTTTAAAAGCCATAACAATTTAGAATCCAAAACATTTAAACAAAAGGAAATGATAGAAAAGGCAACATACCAAATTTAAAAGTCAAATCACACTAAAAGACATGATTCAAATCACATATCCTTTTTATAATCAAAGATAAAACTCCATATTTGGCCTTATGATAGAGTCAAGGTCAATTGGGGTGTAATAGGCTAATAGATTAGAAAAGGAGAAAAAAATCTCTTTTAGTGATACCTACTTTCTCACATAAGTACCCAATCTTCATAGTAGATTGATGGCTCTATAAGAGGTCCTAAGGAGTGGGGAACATGTTATGGGAATGTAGGTACAATTTAATTTTCTTGTTCATACAAGCAACATGAGTTGATCGTAGTATCTCACTTATTTCAATATACAACTTTATGCTTATTATGAACATGTATCCTTTGTATTTTGATGGTCACTAGCCACTTAATGTCTTTTCTATGTACTTAGTGTGCCTCATGTTTCCTAAGGTCTTCTCATTTATGCCTATGTTATGATTTTTACATTCCCTCTTCCATTTACAAGATTCCTAATATTTCCCCTTAAGAAATATTTTTTGTTAACTAATCATCCCCCTAAGGTTCCCATTTGTGAGTTGCATTGTAAGACTATGGGTAGGTCCAGACCTTTCTCACAAATTACCACCTTAAAAATATCTTTTAACATTGTTCCCACATTTTTTCCACCTCATGGGTGTTTTATTTGTGAGTTTTAGTGTAAGACCATGGATAGGACTAGGCCTTCCTCACAAAATATTCTAATATCTAGTTCACAATGAAATTACATGTGTCAAATTTGAGATATGTAGTGATTGATTATGACCTACACATCATTGAAATAATTCCTATTTTGATATAGTATGTTTTATGATTACTTCATTACTCTATTACTTTATCTTCTTATTTTTTGATTGCATGTATGTTTACAACTATTTTCTTAAATTTTTCATACTTCTCATCTTGAATTAGTGTGATCAATTTAAGTTCAATTTTCCAATTTTGTTTCTCTTTTATAATTCCCAATGTGATTTAGTATGATTGATTGACTTAATATTTTTGTTTTTATACCATTTGGATCTCACGTGCCTTCCATTTTATTACATTATTTTCATACTTCACAATGTGATATAGTCTGATGTTACTTGTTCTATCTTGGTGCAAATCTTTTATATGGTTTAAAAATATTTTGTTATCTCTTTTTACCATCTTTGGTTTATTATATTTATTCATATTTTGTTATTACACATTTTCCATCATGATATAGTGTGTAGTACATTTGTTTTTGATTACTTATATTTTTACAAGTCATTTTTGCCTTTTTATTTTTAACCATGCATGTGTATCACATAATAATAGAAAATAAAACACTCACCATATATTTCCCATAGCATATATAATAAAATGTAAATACATGTGCTAAAAATAAATATATCCATTCATCAACATCCACAACCAAGTACAACTCATGAGATCAAACACAACTGTCAATATATATATATATATATATATATATATATATATATATATATATATATATATATATATATATATATATATATATATCATGTGTTTTATACAATAAAAATTACAAAATACAAAATCACTCTAGTTCTAAGGTTGGGATCCATCCAGTCTATGCTTTAGCCTAGCCACATTGTCCATAGATGCCTATGATTGTCCCCTATGAATTGTACATTATAATGAGGCAGACCAAGATCTCAAACTTGCTACCTGTCCCTATAGATTGGCCACCTAGGCTTTCACCTATCTAAGTTGGATAGTGGTAGCCCTGTGCATCGCTCTCTCCTTAGCCAAGGCCTACCAAGCCTATGCCTTTCCCTCTCCCACCCATGTCAATGGTTGTAATCTATCCATGCATGCCTATAGTTACCTCATGACCTCCCCCATTAGATTAAAACAACCTACATAGGTTGGGGTAGATAGAACCACATGATCATTCAGTATGGTGGTGTCATATGGAACCAACATCCAATCTAAAATGTCATGATGCGTAGCTATAACTAGAGATCCCCATATGATCTCATCCATTATAGGATATAAAAAAACAAACTAGATAGACATCAGATCACATAAATATCTCAAAATAATCTATTTATTTACTATAATCAAATGCAACTAATGTCTAATATCAAAGCTTAAAATCAAAATTACAACATTTCTCATTAGTGTTGGTGTCACCAATCATCGTCTCCCCATCTATTTTCCCATTGAGAATGGTCTCTCCATCTATTCATTCATCAAGTGCCTCCTCCATAGGTAGCCTTTATACCAGTGAAAATATAGGAGTCACCACTCAAACATGACAGAATCCTCTCCTCAGAGGTGCCTCTATAGAACAACTATGTATTGGAATAACTACTTGGTCCTCCTATGCTACAACCCTTACCTATGTCTACTCTCATTAGTGGTACCTCCATCTATAGTGTGGTTAGGGTGGTCATTATTATTAATGTTTTTTTGGTTCCTATTATGGTGCCTACTGTGGTAATGTATCCACATCTATGTCATCTCCCCTACTAGCCCTCCTACTACCTATTGTCATGCTTGACTAATCCATGATCTATTAAATCATACCCTAATAATAGGTCAATCAAATGACACTCCTCTTATTCTCCCCCTTATATCACTAACATGTCATGCCAAATAAGTAGGCACTACTAAAGGGGCCATTAGGTGTGGGAGTTTAAACTTTCCTGACAAGCATGCCACTAGATGTGGGTTACCCATGAGGTGTAGTGGCTTGTGATCTACACCCATATCAACCCTATAATAATGGTTGACCTATTAGGACATATAATAGTGATGTTTATGTAGGTATGCCACATTATCTCCCCTCATTTGATATTATACAATGTTGTCATATGGGGCATGGATTGAGCTTTTAGGTCTTGCCTTTATCTCACAACCCAAGGTAACCTATCATTAACCACATGGGGAAACCCAACTGGATGACACATGGGGAACCTATCATCTATCCAATCACTTAGTAGATAAAAAACCCATGGTATTATACCATATGGATATAATCCCATAAATATAATGCATGAGATAGACCCAAATGATATCTCGAAAATCATAGAGTGTTCCCTAATCTAATATTGACTGACACAAGGCTATCGCATATAGTGATACCTTGCTATCTGAATTGTGACACAACACTCATACTATGACATGTATTATCATGGCCTTATGGATATATATAATGTTTAAAATATAGACATAAAACAAACTCACTCTTAATATAGGGTATATCCTATCTAAGCATGTGGCACACTAGGCTATTGCTCATCTCTCCTCTAGATCATCTGATGTGTTAGTGATCACCAGTGTCCCTCTTATAGGTAGTCCCAATAACATGTGAACATCCTCCAAAGTGATACCCACCTCAATGGTATCCCCATCCACCACCCATAAAAAAATTATAGTCAACCATTCCCAAGCTCTAAGGAATATGACAATAAGATCAACACTAAGCAAGACCTGCCTCATCTTCATGATGCCTCCAAAGCATAGTATGACCAGTTATATTATTTCCATGTTAGTTAATAGATCCAATAGATTTTGAAGCCACCAAACATATATCAGGGGCCAATACCTCTAACATATCTATAAAATATCAAGCAATAAAGGATGTATCATATCTCCATTTCATAAATAATTAAAATATATTCCTAAAAATTCAAAATTAACTACTTAAATCAATTGATTTGCTTTAGTTTCTTATGTTCCTAATTTTACTATAGAATTGACCCATTTAATACTATATCATCCCTATATCTTATTTTTGATACTAAATCGATCATTTTCATTTCCAACTAAATTGGCCCATTAATACAAAATTGGCCATTTTCTTACTTCAACATACTAAATCAACCCTGTCATACACATTCAACCTCATTTTTTAGACTATATCAGCCCTATCCAACAAAATAAGTTATCCCTATAGTATTTGGTTGGAATTATCCTCTATAACAACTATGTTATCCTATTATTATGTAATCAACCACCCATAATAATACTAAATCAGCCCACTGCTATGCAGTTGACCCTATGTTTTCTACTCACCTTACATACTAAGTTGAGTAGGTTAAATCTATTATTCCATAATGGTAAATTTTTAACCATTTACCATAACTTAATTAAGCTTTTATTGGTCTAACCTCTTCCTACCCAGTATCTTTTTCTACCCGTAGATTACTTAAAATTTTCCTAGGGTTCATTCTGGTGCCTAGATTTTGCCAATTAATTTTTTATATTTAACTCAATTTTAAATAAAAATTTAAAAATCACAATTGATTACATGTGCTATACTCACTAAATTTTTTATGCATCCTCCCCATCTCAACTGTCATCTCCTCACTATAGTGTCTCTCTAGTCTCAAACTAGGTCTCTTAGAGCTCTATTTTCTCAAAATAGTAAAAATAAAAAATGAATTCTTTTTCACCCTATTTATATTTACTGTTCAAAATTATTTACCATTAGATTATATATTTTAAACATATATATGTTTCTACTATATCTTTTTACAAATCATAAAATGTTTCAGAATCTTAAAATTGTAAAGAATATTTTCACCTATTATATGTATATGTTACAAAAAAAATAATTTTTTTGCTCTTTTCCACTCATTTATATAGGTTTGCCTAATGTTCCCTACATTGGAAACCTTCACATTTCTTGCATCTCCTTATTTATCTTAAAATATAAGGTGAGTAAAGGTAAGCTCTTTTCAATTTTTTCCTTTCATTTATTTTATTTGCTCCTTACCATAATTTATTCATCTTCAACATTGTGTGTTCTTATGTTATTTTCCTGAAGCATCATCTCATGTTTTACCTAAGTGACATGTGATGAGCTTCAATTGAGGCATATATATACACATAATATTTACAAATTTTATCAATTACTACTACTTTCTCTCCTATAGGAACCTGTCAAGTCTCAATCTCTCTTAGTGCATGCTGTAAGGGGTGCACTGATAAAGGTGTGGGTATACCATCAGTGATTTGCAGGATTTCTTTCCTAAACTATCACTTATTATCTACACAACCATCTCCTAAAAATTTTCCCCTAAGCTTTGTCTCTTCTTTTTCACCCTCTAGTAATTTTCCACTTTCATTATCCCTTCCTTAGCCTAAAATCCTTTCCAATGGTTTATGCTACATTGCTGGCCCCATCAACCAGATATTATAATTGATAAAACTCATTTAGGGCTTAGGTTAGCCATTGGTCGACCTAGAATAAGACAATTTATTTTTGTCAATAATGATACAGAGTCTATTTGGCTGACCCTGCTAGCTAAACTTTTGAAAAGGTTTAGGGTTAGATACACACACACACACACACACACACACATTCATTTTGTAATTTATTAGAGAGGAAGAGAAGAATAAGAAGAAGAGATATATTTTATGCATATTCTTGTCCACCATTCTTCTTGAGGATCACAACTTAGGGTTTCAATACTTTCTTTGGAGATATGGATCTTATCTTGTGGATAAGTCTTTTGTAAGCATAGATAGGTTGTGTAGCCTAGAGTTGATTTATCCTTGTCATCCTTACATACCACAAAACCCTCTTATAAAGCACCTTGGCCAAGGGAGAGATTGAGGCTCAATAGGTTCATCTTCAAAGGTAAGTATTTTGAAATTTATTCCTCCTTTATAAGAGTAGATAAATTAGCATTTGTACTTCTCTCTCATGCATTAAGATTTCATATACATTGATGTGAGTATATATCTCTTATGCATGTTTAATTTTTATGTTTATTACCCCAATTTTTTACACAAAATTTGGTGAGCACTAGATTAGACTTGCTTTGATTTTGTCATTTACACTTAGTGAATATGAAAACATAGGACCTAGTTAAGGTTATTGCATAGTTTTGATTTACTGCATTCTTTGGAACCCTCCCCAGTGATGTTATTATTGTAAGAAATCCCTTGGCTAAGTCTAGCAGATCCATCTTGGTTTTGACCTTGAATATATAATGTATCAAAAATTAAAAGTGTAAGTAGGACTTATCTTCTTTAAGCTAGGATTGATTTATATATCAGTTACATTTCCCTTTGCATACACCCCCTATCATGACATTATCTCTAAATCCTAAATTCCTTACCAACCTCAAATATCAAAATAAAATAAACCCACTTAATCCTCCATAATTTCAAAGTCTCTTCCAACCTTCATTATCCAAATAAAATACTTCCAGTTAAAAACCTCCATGATCCTAGAGTCTCTACCAACCTCTATTATCTAAATAAAATAATCTCACTTAATCCTCCATAATCCCAAAATCTCCCCCAACCTATATTATCTAAATAAAATAATCCCACTTAATCCTCTATGATTTTAAAGTCTCCACCAAACTCTATTAAACAAATAAAACAATCCCAACTATCTTCTCCAACCTCCATTATAGAAATAAAACAATCCCCACTATCTCTACCAACTTATACTTATGATAATAAAATAATCTACCTCAAATCCCACTAATACATCCCCCAAAATTGATAAATTAAAAAATCTTTATTCATGCTGGGGACTGAATATTGAGATATTAAACTTATCATCTACATGCAATCAAAATCCATCAAAATCTAACTTGTCATTACGCTTTTGAAATTCCCTTGCATAGGAGTTTCCATTGGATTATCCACATACAAGTGATCAAGACTACATATAGATTAGCAGAGAATAGATATTAATTGGTTGGTGGGAGAAGGTATATATTATTGGTCTTATTTTAAATCTCTATCTAAGGTTGTAGGTTGAGTTTAGAATAAGAATTAATAACCAATGTCAGTTTCTATTTAAGTTTGTAAATTAAGTGTATTATATTTTGGTATGCCCAATGAGACACATCCCAATTTCATTTCTAAGAGATTTATTAGGTGTTTTGAAGGTTTATACTAATTATTTTTGCATTTATGCTAGATTTAAGGTCTATAATCAAGGTTATGATTTTTTAGCTCAATTGTCTAATTATGTTATTTGTTTTCATTAATTTCTATTGTTTTCATGTAGAATGTTTTTCGCATCATCATTTATAGTTTTTTACTAACATTAAAGTTTTATTTGACTAAAAACTAAGCTAACAATGGATTTAAGGTAGGTTTTATGGTAGAAAATCAATCAATCAGACTAAAGCATACATACTTAAAAATTTAACTTAAATTAATGTTGTTTTTTTTAATCTTTTAATGTTGATTGAGATTGTGTGTAGACTAAAGTTGTGTATGTTATCCCCTCACATCATAAGGAAATCTTGTGAATCAAAAGTGACTTAGGAATTTGCATTTTATCTCAAATTTTTTATCAGAGTATGCTCTTTCCTCACACCACTTAGGTGATATTAGAAATCATAAATAATCCAAGTCTTGTTTATTTTTCTTTCTAGGGTCTCTATCAACCATGGATTTCATCACCATGTAGTTGACCAAACCCCATGTACCAATTTCATATATAAATTCAAGGATTGATTATTATTTTTGCCTAAGCTTGATGAACCCCTAGGGGACATGAGGTAGATTTGACCATAAATACCTAGGGTTTAAATAACCCCCTTGAGGGTATATTTACCATACTTGGTATCACTCCAGTGAAGGTGATGTATGGAGTGTAGTAATATTGGTAACTAACCCTCTTGAGTGTGCTAAGGTCAATATACCTCTTCCATGAAATCATGTCTCAATGTATTGAAATGAATATAGAAATCTAAGATCATGAATCCTTGATTACACCAATAGGAATCATTTTTTATCTATGTAATTTGTGGAGTACTAGTAAGCGGTTAGCCCTAAGAAGTTACTCTTGATTAACCCTTGAAATTGAGTTTAGTGGGCTATAGGTATGGATCTACCTCTATATTTAGTGATCTAATA
This sequence comes from Torreya grandis, assembly GCA_037957365.1. Taxonomy (NCBI): domain Eukaryota; kingdom Viridiplantae; phylum Streptophyta; class Pinopsida; order Cupressales; family Taxaceae; genus Torreya; species Torreya grandis. The sequence continues at coordinate 1,814,060 of JARHVA010003622.1, read as the reverse complement.
CATTAATCCAAAATTATCCAATGAATGATAAATTATAAATGAGAGCCTAAAAATCATTCAAACCCTTTCCTAGTTACCCTTTATCCTTTATTTTTTCTTGCACTAACTATTAGATTTGCTTGATTTATCTTATACACATAGTCAAAATTATATAAATTCATTACATTAAAATGAGTCAAAATAATCAAATAAATAAAACTTTAATCCAAAGTTGGATTTTTGAGTCAATCCAATCAATAACAACATCACCATCTCTTGGTCAAATAGAGTCAAAATCAATTATAGTCCAAAATCCAATGTCTAATTTTTTAGTCAAATTCTACATCCAAATTCGGTTTACAAAACCAAATATAAATAATATCCTAATCTAACATCCATATCTAATTTTATAACCAAATCCAACATCTAAATCTAACTTTGAACCAAATCTAATTGTCATCTTGATTAAAATCCAAAATCCAATATCTATTTAAATTTAAATTTTCTAAGTCAAAATCTAGTTTTAAAACCAAATCCACTATCCAAACTTCACATCCAAATCATGATCAAACATCAAATTAGTCACACTAACTTGGTAAAATCCATCAGTTTCTCCAAACAAATAAATCTAATTAAATCTGCAACCATAAGACCTGTTACCAGGAGCCAATCTATGTTAAACTTGGGTAGTAACTCATTCCCATTTTATAATGATGAATGAGAATATGATACTGATAATGAAGCAAAACAAAGTAAATATGAGATCAAGACTGAAAATGACTTTTCAAAAATTGATCAAAGAAGAGCTTATATTGAACAACACCTATTTGACAAGGATGACCTTCTTTTATGGCTTCTAGAACTAGGTCTTCACCTACCTCCTAGATTTTCCTTGAAATATATAATACACCTTATCCAATATAAAAATGAGGAAAATATTAAATAAGATTAGGTCACTTCTATCCATCAAGTAGATTAAGATAAAAAATAAACAAATTTTGAATCCACCCACCAAAATATAGAGTCATCTAGTAAAGGGAAATCAATCAAAGTAAATTAGAACAATCTAGATCAAAACCAAGACATGCTTGACCAAATCCACCAAATGAGTCAATCACTTGCCACCATGGCATTGACACTTAATCATTTAAAATTCAAAAATAAAAATATACAATCTAACTAAAATAACCACCAGCAAGAACCAAACAAAAATCCACAATCCAATAATCTCCTAATAAAAAACCAACTACAATCCAACATAAACTAATTATTATCTACATCATCTCATGGTGCTCTATCCATGCAAGAATGGTAGGCCATAAATGATTCTCTCCAATGGTTTTAATATGGAATACACATTAATAAATTCAAGCTTGAGGAGATTTATCCCTATTCATTCAATAAGGACATACTAAAGATCCCCTTTCCAGCTCATTTCAAACCACCAAACTTTGAAAAATACAAAGCAAAGGGAAATCCAAGGGAGAATGTCAAATAATTATTCATGGCATGTTGATAAGCTACTTATAATGACATATTTTTACTTAGAATATTCCATAGAAGCTTAGGCATCTAGGCATTTAAATGGTTTTTGCATTTGCCCAAAAGATCAATCACCACCTTTGTTGACTTGTTAGAATGATTTGTGTGACTTTTTTCATACAATGTGGAATATGAGATAACTATGATGGACCTTTCTAACATAAATTAATGAAATGGGGAAAGTTTCTCATCCTTTTTTTAATCATGGTGAGGCTTAGCCAGTAAATCTCCCTTCTTTATTCCTAAAAAATAATTAGTGAGCATCTTTGTTGCAAATGTAAATTAAGAAATGGATTTCTATGTGAAAATACACTTTACAAGCACATTTGATGAAATCATAGAAAAGGGTATGAAAATAGATAAATCCCTTGTTACGAAGGGTTTATTAAAATCATTTTATAAGGATTCTCCTAACCAAAATCAAGCACAAACTAGGAAACCTAATTTTTTCATCAAGAATGAAAATATTATGGGAGAATGAGTGATGGAATCCAAACATGTGAAAAATGTTTAGCCTACTCCAACTCTTACTCTTCAGTGGGTTCCGCTCAAACAATAATACCAATGTAGGACTTTCATGCCTCTTGGGGATTCACTAGAGGTGATTTTTCAAAAGATTGTTGTAGTGAAAATGATAACATTCCTAAATGTCAAACCCTTTGATGAAATTGTGCTCAAACCAACCTAGTATAAGGAAAATGAAAATTGTGAATATCATAAAGTAAAATGTCAATACAATAATAGATGTATGAAACTCAAAAACTATGTTGATATTTGATTGATCATGGTATCATATAAATAGAAAACAATGCATCTACATCCAAAAAACCATAATTTAGGATATACTAAGATCCCTTTTTGAAGCATGACCAATATTGTTCCCAAAGAAATAAAGGTCAAAACCAAACAACCAACTTTAATTACAAATAATCTACCCATCCCTTTGATGTTGTTTTGAGTCATGTCCAACACATGGAAAATTACATTTCAATTATCAATTTCAAATCCCAAGATTGTGTAGTTACCACTAGGCACATAAAAATCACTATCCCAAGGCCTCCTCTACCCACTTTTGAAGGTAAATACAAAATCATAGAGCAACTTAAGAATATAATAGTGCAAATATCTATTTTGGAAATCCTTAAAACATCCACTTCTTACAAATATATCTTGTATAATTTTTTATAGAATTCAAGAGTCCCAAAATGCATTGATCTATCTAAATTCTAGGGACTTGTCCTCGAGTCATCAAGTCATGTTTGACCAAAATGGGAATCTCCCATATAGGTCCATCCCATATTTATCCCTATATATGCAGTTTATTATTTCAAAGAATAAAGTGAAGTGGGTACTTATAGACAAAGGGTTTAGTTTGAACATATGTAATTTAACCTTGATTAAACTTATAGGTTATATAACATCAACATTAGAGATAAATATCATCGACATAAAGGGTTATGATAATGAAAAGCATCAATCAACTATGACAATAAATCTTCTAATTATGGTGGGGCATGTCAAACACCAAACCTTATTTAATGTCATTAATATTGACCATCTATATAACATACTCCTTAGCCAACCATGGATTCATGGCTTGCATGTTATTCCATCCACAATTCATCAATGCCTTATATTCCCACATTCTAGTATGGAAATTATTATCATTAGTGATTCTCAACCATTCCAATACTAAAAATTATTGTAAAGGAGATATAGAAAATTAAATTATTTACCTCTTATAAAAAAATTATTATGAATCCACAACAACAAAATCACCAAAGCTTCAAAACTATATCTATCTAAATGATCTACCACCCACACCCCAAATTTCACCTTCCACATCCAAATCGACTCCCTCTAAGTCCAAATTATAATTCATTGACAAATTTATGGGAGTGCATTAAATACATGATGCCTTCCATATAGGTAAACTATATATGTCTCCTAACAACCATGAGATGCCCCACTATAATAAGAAAGAACAAATATACCATTAGTATGGTAAAACCTCATTTGTTAAGGATGATTTATTTCTAAATAAAATTATCGAGAGATTAATGAGTCATGGCTATATAATGATGAATTGGCAACCTATTTTCAAAAGAACAATTATCTCATGCCTAAGTAAATCATGTAAAAAATTATGAACCATAAAGGAAAAGGTTTTGGTATCCATGAACAAAGCAGTGGGGAACCTATTATTTATCAAGGAAATAAGGAGTATTTACATTGGCTATAAACCATCGAATGGTGACCCATATGATTACATCAATGACAATACCTCGATGTCTGATGTATCCAATTCTAATAATGAAAATAATTTCATTCATAAATGATGTGAAAACCTTTCATCCACCAAATTTTTTAATGGCACAACCATCCTCACCCTTAAACTCAAGTATCTTGAACTCATAGACCGGGACTAATAAAATTTGATACCACTCAAATATTTCTAAAATGAAGAAGCATTTATAAATTCATGAGAATTAGGGATGCTATTCCATTAAGAGACCAAAAAAAAAGATTTGAGATTAGCTTTCATACATCAACATAATTTTGGGAATAGGAATATTTCCTTAGTATAAGATAATAATAAAATAAAATAAAAGGAAAAAAATTAAAATTCTAAGTCCTTTAATGGAAGCCTTTTTAAAGCATTATTAGACGAAAAAAATCAAGAAATAAAAAGATGAGTCTATTGGTGAAAACCTCTCCAAGGCACCAATATATGATGAACTCAACCTTCCCCTAACCCAAATAATAATTCAAGATGGTTCCAATTTATTGATTTAATAAACCACTGATGTCAACATTGACACAAAGTAAAATCTAAAAATAATTAGGTTAGCAACTACCCTTAGGGATGAAGAATAAAAAATCCTAATCAATCTCTTGATAGAATTTACATGTGTATTCACTTGGTCATATATAGACATGCCAAACTTATACCCATCCCTTATTATACAACACTTAGTATTCCATGTAGATGCAAAACTAGTAGATCAAAAACATAGAAAGATGCATCCCAAAGTAGTGTGATTAGTCAAAGAGGAATTACAAAAGAAATTAAAATTTGGATTCATCATGTCCATTGACTAATCTAAGTGGATTTCAAATATTGTTTCAATCATTAAAAAAAACATAATAATAAGAATATGTACAGACGTTTATGATATCAATAAGGCTTATCCAAAAGATGACTTTCCACTCCCCAACATTGATGTGATAGTATATTCTATCATATGACATGAAATGTTGTCTCTGATGAATTATTTCTTAGGGTATAACCAAATCAAAGTTTTTCTTGTAAGACCAACATAAGACTACATTTGTCACACCTTATGGTATTTTATATTATTATGTCATACAAATTAATGTAAATAACATGAGAGTAACATATCAATGATCTATGGTCATCATTTTTCATGGCATGCTCCAGGACATTGTGAAAGACTATGTTGATGATATATTGGCTAAATCTAAAATAAGGGCAAATCATCCCACAATGTTATGTAGGATATTTTAAAGGCTAAGGAGTATAAAATCTATTTGAATCCTATAAAGTGTGTTTTTTGGGTCACCTCATGAAAAATCTCTGGCTTCATTATATCAATAAAAGGCATATAAGTTGACCTTAAAAAATTCAAAGCAATAATATAATGTTACCACCTACAAATCTTAAGTAACTTCATAGTCTACAAGGTAAGATCCAAGCTATTATATAGTTTATATCCCAACTTGTACATAAATGTCACCTTTTCACACATCTTATTACAACTTATATGATCTTTAAATGGAACGAGGAATGTAGAAACACATTTGACAATCTCAATAAATATCTTGCCAATCCACTAGTTTTGATGTCACCCACTCTATAAAATCATTACTCCTATACATACCAACTACGAGTATGCCTTGGGGACACTTATAACACAACATGATGAACAATGAACATAAAATTTTATATTTTACTTGAGCATAACGTTGGATTCTTACAAATTCAACTACTCCATAACTAAAAAAACATGTATAGTTGTTGTTTTCACTATTCAAAAGCTTCAACATTACATACTTAATAATCAAACCAAAATAATTGATAAGGTAGATATACTCAAGTACCTCCTTTATAAAATCACCTCTTATAGTAAGGATTGCTAACTGGTTCATGTTGTTGAGTGAATTTGACATTGAGTATGTCAATAAAAAATATCTTAAGGGATATGTTCTTGCAAACCAATTAGAGAACACACCTTTAATTGATAATAAATAATTAACCATTTAATTTTAGATGAATCAATCTTATCCCTTGATGAGTATTCAACATGATAATTTTAATTTTATGGTTCTTTTACTACCTAAGGCTCGAGGGTAGGCATCTTGTTAATTACTCCACAAGGTGATATTATCCCAAAATTATTTTGATTGATTCCCTTTCACTAATAACATTTTAGAATATGAAGCCCTTATTTTGGTTAAAAATAGCCATCCAATAGAGTATTCAATGCATGTTTGTATATGGAGACTCACATCTCATAATCATACAAGTCAATGATGAATATCAAGTAAAATATGAGAAGCTTATCTCTAACAAAAGAATGATTGACAATTTGAAATTTTACTTCCAACATATCTAATTTAATCAAGTTATTCATGCTAATAATAAAGTAGTAGATTCCATGGCAACCATTGGTTCTCTTCTTGAAATACACATAGACATATAAAAAATCCAATTCTTGGTTGAACAATTGATGATTCATGCCTATGAAGTTTATGAATCTGAGATGGTTTGAAAAAATGTTGGTCCTAACTCCCCATGGTATCAAGACAATTGAATTTACCTCCATGACAACATCAAACCTACAAAAGTTCCACATAAACATAATAAATATTTTATCTAATGTGCTTCCCATTTCACCCTTTTTGGTGACACCCTATATCATAAAGGTTATGATAGAACTTTTTTTCATTGTTTAAATTCATATGAGTCCAATTTAGCCATTAATAAAGTTCATGATGTAATTTTAGAGCACATTAGTGTTATAGTCTTTGTCAAGAACATTTTGAGAACATGTTGTTATTAGCCTACAATGGAATCAAATGCTTGCCAATATGTTAAAAAGTGTGTAGCATGTCAAAATCATAGGGATATCATCCATGCACCATCTCAAGATTTGAAACTCATTACCACTTTTTATCTCTTTTAAATATGGGGTCTCGATATCATTGACAAAATCAAACCTAATTCCTCTAATATCCATAAACACATAATTACTACTACTTAGTACTTCACTAAATGGGTGGAGGCTATCCTCCCACCTATGTAATTGGTAAAAAAATTTCAAAGTTCATCATTAATCACATCATTTATCAGTATAATATCCCTTCCACCATACTTTCTGATAATGGTAAGTTTATGCAATCAAAAATGCATCATGTATATAAATCAATCATAACTCAGAGAAGATATATCATATCATACACTTCTGATTAGGGACACATTTGTTAAGCAAGAACATGACCAATATGGGGATCTGTTAGACCCAATTAGGGTATCTCTTACCATAATAAACCATGTTAGGGAGGGTTTCAAAGCCTCTAGTCAAGCATAATCATGCAATAACCCTAAGGGGGCCCTGTGTTTTTATATCTCACTAAACTAATAACAAGTAAAATAAATCTAATCTAGTGCTCACCAAAGCTTGTGGCACAATATGAGGGGTTAGTAAAAAATCAAAACATACATAGGATAATATTAATTAAGTTATGTATGAGTAATACCCTAATACATGGAATAAGAAGAGTAATATTATTTCAAAGCCAATACTTATGCTACTTTTATCTACTAAAAATAAGATCAAAGTTAGAGAATACTTACCTAAATAATGAACCCATCGAGACTCAATCTCTCTCTTGGCTAAATGGGCATTATAAGAGGCTTTTATGGTTTGTAAGGATCACTAAGAAAGGATCAAACATCTAAGACTTATCCACAAGATTAGATTCTCCAAGTAGAAACCCTAAGCTAAGACTCCTCAAGTAGAATAGTGGAAGAACAATTTGTAAAGAAGTGTAAGATAATAATAACACTTGATTGCATATTAAAATAAGAATGAAATGATATTATATATATAATAAACTTTAACCCTAAACCCTTACAAAAATTATGGCTGATAAGGTTGACTCAGTTGACCTAGTATTATTTAACCTATGCTAAAAATGAACTGCATCAGCACTGTGGGCTGATGTCAAATAATATAGGGTTGACACTATTGACATATTTATAAAACTATCAAAAGAGGATTAATGATAGGAAAAGGTAAATGAAAGTGGTAAATGACTAGAGGAGGGTGAAAATAAGGAGTAATAGCTTAGGGAATGGTTTTTAGGAGCTAGTTGGATTGGTAATATGTGGCAATAAGGGATAACAATCCTATGAAGCACCTATGGTCTTCCTACCCCTTTCTCAGTGCACCACTTAGGGTGTGCACTTAGAGAGATTGAGTCTCGATAGGTTCTTATAAGATGTAAAGCATCATTATTTGATAATATTTGAAAATATTATATGTATACATATTCCCCACTCAAAGCTCATCATGTGTCACAAAGGTGAAACAGGGGATGGTGCTTAGAGAAAGAACATAAGAACACATAATGTTGATGCTAAAAAAATTTGTAGTATTTTGAAGCATAAAATAATTGAAAGTAAATGATAGAAAATTAAATGAGTAAAAAGTAAATGTTATGCATACCTTGATTTACCTTTATTGATAAATGGTTGTCTGATATGTTATTAGTTTTGATTATGGAGGGTGCAAAGACTGCTTTTGACAAACCAAGAATACAAAATTAAAGAGAAAAAAACAAACAAATGCAGGAAAGCTAATATAATTGGTGCTATGTGGATGGGATGTACTTGGTAATTTAGCAAGCTAAGATGACAAGTGTTATGTTAGACCAAATGACCAAGTCAAAAATAAGAGTAAATCAGGTAATCAAAAATCTAAGGCTACTAAAAACCTAAAAAATCAAACAAGTAAACCTTAAATAAGAAAGTAAAACTCACCAAATCAAACCAAGGATACATGTAAAAAAAGATAGTAATTGAATATTGATGTAAAAATAGATACAAAATGGTAAAATAACATTGATGAGTGAGCAGTAACAATCCTTATCTCACTCAATAATGGAAACAAAGGTGCATGAAAGGGAAAACAACATTAAGGAGTGAGTAGTAACATTCCAAACTCACTCAACAATGGACAAAGGTATGAAATTGGGTGCCCATTATAGAAGGGTAGTGCAATAGTGATAAATAGTAAAAGAAAACAAATTGTGTCTAGAAAGGTTAATGTTGTTAGGAATAAAACACTTAAATTTAGATCTACTATTACCATAAACCAGATTTAAATATATGAAATAAAATGCATCACATAAACATTCCTTAATTCACCATTAATATGAAATCATAAATGAGATAAAGATAATAATAACATAGATAACATAGATCTAACGTGGTTCACCCAATGTGGGCTACATCCACCAATGAAAGTTCTCAAATAAATCAGTAATCTAAAACAAGATTACAATGAACTCTCATTGAGATATAAAAATCTCTTGTAGAAAGTGCTACACAAAAAGCTACACTTTCACCTACACTTGCACAATGTTTTATCTCACAAGTTACTAAAACACACCCTGTAATGAACACTTGCACTTTGCAAAACACCTACACTTTGATTTTGATCCTTAAAGTCACACCCTACAAACAAACCATCAACATCTAAAGGCCATGCCACACCTTGTATTTATAGTAAAATGAATAAAATCCATAAAAGGAGGAGCACATGTGCAATTCTTATCCAAGATAAGCATTATCCAACATGTGACAACCCTCATCAATCTTATCCAAAAGCTCTCCCAAGGAGGAACTCACCATATTCATCTTTTCACCTTTTAAGGGCACATTTTCCCAAAAAACATGTGATCTCAACCAACTGCACTCAACAAGGAAGGATTTCCTTTTTCCAAAAAATAACTAGCTTCCTCAAAACAAGGAAATCAAAATGGGAAAAAAACATTTAACAACTAACTCCATAAAATATGGAATACATAAAAATTAAGACTACAATGAATATTCCACTCACATGTGGAGAACATGAAAATTATGCCCCCCACATCCTTGGATCTATTTAAGCCCCCAAATTTTAGTCCTATGGTCATGTGATATCCCCAAAGGGCTCCACACTCAACAATCTCCCACTTGGAGACCGTTTCTCCTGAATAGAATCTATCACCACTCCATGACCACTAAGGCCAACCAAATATGAACATAGTCTCAAATTTTCCAATTTGACCACCTTGGTCTTCAATCTATAGGAATTTGGCTAGTATGAATCTTCTCCAGATTCACCAAGTTCTCCTCCCAAGCATCCTAATGAAGTGATAATGTAACTAAATGTGTTTCATCCTTGAGTGGAAATTGGAGTTCTTTGCCAAATTAATAACAATCTGACTATCACTGTGTAGTCTCCCAACTTCTTGCTCATGCCCTAACTCTCAAAACAACTCCTATAACCAAATCATCTCCTTGTTATCCTCCATGGAAACAACATACTCTACCTCTATGGTTGACAAGTCCACAACCTTCTGTATCCTATAAATCCAACTAACCGATGGATATCTAATAATAAACATATATATTATCATACTTATCCTACTATCAATATTACCTACCATATTTGAGTCCACATAACCATGCAAAGTGGTATCTAATCCACCATAACATTATACAAAATCAATGGTTCTTCTCAAATACTAAAGAATCCATTTCACTACCTACCAATGCTCATAACTTAGATCACTCATATACCTTCTCACAACTCCCACTACTTGGGAAATATCTAGCTTAGTACAAACCATGGCATACATAAAGCTGCCAACTGTCGATGAGTAGGGTAGCTTAGACAACTTAATATTTTCAAATTTCATCTTATGACACTACTCCTTTGATAATATACAGTGGCTTTCCAAAGGAGTACCAATAGATTTAACATCTAACATGTTAAACCTTTCCAATACTTTCTTCACATACTCTGATTGATATAAAACTAGCCTCCTCTCCTTCTTATCATGAGTAATCCTCATACCAAGGATTTGCTTTGCAGAACCCAAATCCTTCATAGAAAAGGAGTCACTAAGATATTTATTGAGCATATGAATATGATGTATGTTATTTCTTGTAGCTAACATGTCATTGACATACAAGCATAATATAATAAAGGAACCATCATCAAAATGTTTGATGTACATGTAATGGTCATAATGACACCTTTGATATTCTTATTCCAACATAAAATAATCAAATTTCTTGTACCATTGCCATGGAGCTTATTGTAGTCCATATAACCTCTTATTTAGTCTACACACATAGTTATCCTTCCCTTTGACCTCATAACCTTGTGGTTGCTTCATATACAACTCTTCATCCAAATCACCATGAAGAAAAGTAGTTTTTACATCTAACTATTCTAAGTGAAAATCCTCAATTGAAACTAAACCAAGAATAGTCCTAATAGAATAAATTTTTACAATAGGAGAGAAAATCTCATCAAAATAAATATCTAATTTTTTTGCAAACCCGTTGACCATCATCCTGGCCTTATATCAGTTTCTCCCTTCATCCTCTTCTTTGATCTTGAAGATCCACTTGTTTGGCAATGCACTATTGCCATTGGGTAGCCTAACCAAATCCCATTTTTGGTTCTCCATGAGAGATCTATGCTCCTCATCCATGGCTTATTCCCACTTCAACTTGGCATCTACCTACATTGCTTCCTCATAACACTTTGGTTTTCCATTATCAGTGAGTAATAAATAATTCAAAGAAGGAGAAAAATGTTTAGGTGCTCTTCTTACCCTAGAAGATATTCTTACCATATGAGTTTAGGGTCCTTGTGTATAAGGTTACTAAACTCAATCCTTGGATACTTTGCCATCCATAATGTCATCCAATACTATGTATTCTTTCTGTTTCTATTCCTATTCTTGCAACTGATCCTTATGCATGACTTTTTCATTAAAGACTACATCTATAAACTAAAATATTTTCCTCTCTTTAATTCTCCATAAATAGAAACCAAAGTCATCCTCACCATAACCAACATATGTGCATTTATCTTATTTAGCCTCTAGCTTGGTCCTATCCTCTTTCTTAATGAGAGTAAAAGCCTCACATCCAAAGACTCTAAGAAAAGAATAATCAACATTATTACAAGACCAAGCTTATTCTAGAATGCCTCCATCTAAAGGCATATAAATTCCTCTGTTAATTAGACATACTAACATTCTAAATGCTTCTACCCAAAATTCTAAGGGCAACCCTACATGTAACCTCATGCTCCTAACACATTTCATTATTGTTCTATTCATCCTTTCAGAACCCCATTCTATTATGGAGTTCCTAAAACTATCTTTTGCCTTTGGATTCTATTGTTAGAACAATAATCAAATAAAACATTACTATAATAATCACCTCCATTATCTAATCTAAGACATTTCAAATTGAGACCTGTTTCATTCCTAACCAAGGATTTCCACTTCTTAAAAGTGTCAAATACATTAGATTTATTTTTAATGCAATAGACCCAAAATTTTATAGTTTCATCATCTATAAAAGTAACATAATAATTAGATCCACAAATATAAGATACTTGAGTTAGTCCCCATATATCTAAATATACTAGATCTAACTTGTCATCTTTCTTTGTGGGTCCAACCTTCAGGAACTTAACCTACTTCTATTTCCCCCACACACAATTCCCATAGAAGTCTAGATTTAGATATTTCAATCTAGGCAACTTATCTTTTAAGATTTACATGCCCTTATGGCTCATATGACCAATCTTGTAGTGCCACATAATTACATCTCCATCTGTAGCAACTAAATCAAGAGAATTAACACTAATAGTCAAATACAAAGCAACAAATTTCTTACCTCTAAAAATCACAAGATCACGTTTGGTAATTTTATAAGAATATGCAATAAAAAATACTAAACATCCCTCATTACCCAATTACCCCACTAAAACTAAATTACATCTCAACATAGGGATGTGTTTAACATCCTTAAGGATCCATGTGTTCCCATTATACATCTTAACCTAAACACAACCTTTCCATACTATCTTAGATGGTTCATCATCACCAAGATATACATGTCCTAGATTCTCTTAAACATAATTAGTAAAATAATACTTATGTGGGGTGGCATGAAAAGAAGCCCCTGAATTTAATACCCAAGACTCAGAAAAACAATCCATAAAAATAATTAAGGCAACTTGATATGATTTACTTGATGTCAAATTTACCTCATTCATTTCCTCCTTGTTTGCATTCTTATCTTGAAGTGACCAACAATCCTTCTTTGAGTGTCCACTATTCCCAAAATGCCATCATATCATCTTGGATCTATATCTAGACTTAGATCTACCTTTTGAATTTCCTTGGTTGCTTTTGATCTTTTCATTTTGCTCTATATAGTATCAATGGATAAATCATTACCTAAAGATGATTCACTAGCACTTTTCCTTCACATTTCCTCGCTAAAGATCACACCTACAACATCCTCAAAATTCAAGCTTCCCTTGGTAGGGACTGCATTACTCATAACAATAACCAAACTATCCCAATTATCAGGTAAAGAACATAATATTAGCAAAGCTCTAACTTCAACATCAAACTTAATTCCAACTAAAGTGAGAATACTTACAACCGTATTAAAATAATTTAGATGATTAGCTATTGAACCATTCTCAGACATTTTCATGTTAAACAATCTTTTCATAAGAAGATTTGTATTAGAAGCTAAAGGTTTCTCATACAACTTTCCAAGTTTATCCATGAGATATTTTGTGGTTTTCTCATCAAAAATATTAAATGCAACAAAGGATATAAGACATAAACGAATGGATCCCAATGCCTTCCTATCAAGTAATGACCAATTCACATCACTCATACTTATAGGTTATTCTACTTTCCCCTCCAAGGGGAGATGTAGCTCTTTATGATATATGTAATCCTCCATATACATTTTCCACAAACAAAAATGCTTACCATTAAAATTCTCCGCTCTGAATCTGATCTCTTCTCCCATATCTCCCACTCAAGCTAATAGCCTTCCTGTGATTTACCACTTTAGCAAAACACATAAACCAATGGCTTTGATACTAGTTGTTAGGAATAAAACACTTAAATCTAGATCTACTATTACCATACATATATCTAAAGCTATGAAATAAAATGCATCACAGAAACATTTCTTTATTCACCATTAATATGAAAGCATAAATGAGAGAAAGATAATAATAACATAGATAACACAGATCTAACAAGGTTCACCTAATGTGGGCTACATCTACCAATGAAAGTTTTCAAATAAATCAGTAATCCAAAACAAGATTACAATAAACTCTAAAAAAAAAAAAAAAAACTCCTATAGAAAGTGTTGCACAAAAAGCTGCACTTTCACCTACACCTACACAATGTTGTATCTCACAAGTTGCTAAACCACACCCTGTAATGAACACCTACACTTTACAAAACACCTACACCCTACAAACAAACCATCACCATATAAAGGCTACACCACACCCTATATTTATAGTAAAATGAATAAAATCCACAAAAGGAGGATCAAATGTGAAATGCTTATCCAAGATAAGCATTATCCAACATGTGACAACCCTCCTCCACCTCATCAAGCTTATCCAAAACCTCTCCCAAGGAGGAATTCAACATATTCATCTCTCCACCTTATAAGGAAACATTTTCCCAAAAATAGTGGGATCTCAACCAACTCCACTCAATAAATAAGGAGTTCCCTTTTCCAAAAAATAACTAGTTTCCTCAAAATAAGGAAGTCAACATGGGAAAAGACATCTAACAACTAACTCCATGAAATAGGGAATACATAGAAATTAGGAATATAAGGAAAATTCCACTCACATGTGGAGAACATGAAAATTATGCCCCCCACATCCTTGAAGTTCTTTAGGCCCCCAAAATTTATTCATATGGTCATGTGATAGCCCTAAACGGCTCCACACTCAAAAAATGTATGGTGCAAAGAAAGTAATCCATAATTACTCAAACATGTTGTTTCATTCTAAGCATAGATCAAATTAAAATAAAGTAGTGCTAGAATTTTTTTAAGAGGTTAATAAGAAGGAAATATAGAAGAGGGAAAATAGATTTGAAATCAAAATTTGCTTGTCAAGGGGGTAAATGAAATGGGTAGAGAGGAGAATGAAGGAAAAACCAAGGTAGAGGAACTGTTTATTAAAGTCAAGACACTTAAATTAGGTTTTTTCAAAACAAGGACTTTCAACCTTAAGGACTATGAAAAAATTCTCTTAGCCGCACAAGTCTTAGGTAAACAAGTGAAGTATATAGATCATCTGATGAAGGATATATGCATGAAAAGTAAAATGGACCTACCTTCCCATAACATGTTCACCATTCTTTAGGACCCCTTACAAAGGCATTAGTCTATTAAAAATATTGAGTACTTGTATGAAAAATTAGGTAAAAAACTCGCTAATCACACTGAAGGGTTGTTAGATGACTTCTTCAAAAGTTGCTTTGTCATAGAGTTTTTTTTTGAATTCTCCTATTCCAATCTACTAGCCTACCACACCCCAATAGACCTCAACTCTATGTGAGGCCAAATGTGGAGTTTGATTTTGGATTATAGATAGGAGATGTGCTTGGAATCATGTATTTTGGTGTGATTTTGAATTTTGAGATTTATATGTTGCCTTTTATATATCTTAGTCTTGATCACCTTGAGCTCTTTTTCCATCTTGCTGCATAGTGAGTACTTACTTTCATTCTTCTGACTATGGACTTCCACAACATCACCATCCATCTCCTTTGAGTAGGGTTAATTCATCTCAAGAAAGTAGCTCATTCCTTCTATCTTATGTGCTAACTTAGAGGGGGTTTCATCAACATCTTTCCTAAAGGTATCTTTGAAAAAATTATAATCATCAGATATAGCAATGCCTTGGGGGTTAGTGGAAGGGATCCCAGTAATTTGACTAGATTTGAGAATACTAGAACTACCCCCCTTACCATCTTCAACCAGTTTAGGGTCTAGGATCAAAATATTTTTCTAAATCCATTAAAACCACTATTGACCTTAATTCCAATTCTTACCTTCTTAGGCCAAACATTGACTTCTTCTTCATTAGCCTTCCAGTTTCTCTTAATGGAAACCTTCCTAGGTCCCTGATTGGGAGTGATAGACTTACCACTGGGGGGAAAAGGGGAAAGGGAATGGGGGTCAATAGGAGGGGTCTCTATCAGAATGCCACAATAAATAGAATTGGGTCCCCCTAACTAAATTTTGGGGATTTAGGGGTCCATGGGAATTTCTTACCTTTATTTTTTCTAAGAGGATGCAAGTTGGTCAGGGATCTTCCAACAAGCTCACTTTAATCAGCTTAGGGGGACACAAGGCTAGGTGAAAGTGATAGAGTCTTAGAATAAGGCCTTGATGGATGGAAATGGGGTGATTATTAGGGTTTTTGGCCCAAGTATCCTTATCCAACTTGATTGAACTCTGCAAAGAAGACAACAAAAAGAAAGGAAAGCTAATTTTTAACTTATGTTTGAAATGATTAAGTAAAGGAAAATGGTATTGGTATAAAACATTATACCTACCTTAAAGGGTGAATTATTTCACTATCATGAGATAAATTTGTCCTCATGGAGCTGGAAACTTATCCCTTTTGAATCCCCCATGAAGTTTCTCAACCACCTCACCTTCTTTGAAGAAAATTGCCATATTCTCTAGGTCCAGCACCTTGCTACATTGATAGATCTTCTTGACTTTGGTGGGGAGCCTGGTGGCTTTCCCTATCACTTCCTTTAAGACTTCAAAGTGAATACTTCCTATGGAGACCCTTCTATAATCCTCCATCCAAGACTCTACAAAGTAGCGAGACAAATTCTCATCATGCCCAATCAACCTTTCAAGGAAGGAGGCCACTTCTCCCTCCTAAATGATATACCAGATGATAAGGTCTTGGTGAAATTCCTTAGTATAATATGACTTTATCTTAGAAATATCCCCACCCATATTAGAATCTTGAGAGAAACTATATTCATGAAACTATTTAATGCAAAGGATAGAATACCTAGCCAAACTAACAAGTATTTTTGAATCCATGTAAGGATATAAGGTCACAAAAGGCCTAACCTCCTCACTTTGTAATGATTATGGAGATTTTTATAACCTTTACCATGATTTAAATCAGTCTCGATAATTTTCCATGACGACCATCTCATAAAATCATGGGGATCATAATAGCTAGGGTGTGTGAAGGAATAATTACCCATAATCCATCTAACTCTATAGACATCACTCCCTTCTATCATTTGCCATCTCATCTTCCTATTCATCTAACTAGCCATCCCATCATCCTATCTATCAGCCACATGTCTCTTCCTTCTTACTTTAGGCCAAACTATTATCTAGTTAGCATGTCCCATTCTAAATAGCTTCCTCAACTTCCAAATATACCTATACTTCAACCAAATATTTTCCACATTCTCCACATGCCACTTAGGGAAATTTATGTGTTTATTAGGCAAATTTTTATGGAGTAAAGAGCTATGCACAATCCAAACATAATATAATATAATACTTCTGGTAGTATAGTCCTGGCATTTAGAATAATCCATACCATAATCATTTAAAGTATTTTCACTAATCAAAGGATATTTTCCACCTCTAATCAATCCAAAATGAGAGTGGAAAATATCCCATTGAAATTAATCCACTTACTTGTTTCCATCTTTGTTTAAAAGAATTTGAATGTTGTTGGGTAATGTGGACAAAGTTTTCCAACACTACCAACCATTATGACTGCTCCCTAAATTTACCATTACATCTATGACGGCATTACCCTCCATATAAATATGGGTGACTTTGTGCTCATCCATGGCATTAAGAAGAATCTAAATATCTCCTACTATGTCAACCAAATTCCAACCTATGCCCACTGAATGAAGGACAACATTAACTATTATTTTTGAATCCCCCTCGACATGAAGTTTTTAAATATTTAGGGAAATTACAAGTTTGATACCTCATAACATGACTTGGGCTTCTGACTCATTATTTATTTTGATACCAATCCCCCATGCATAGGCTACCATAAAAATGCCCAAGTCTGATATGATATTGCCTCTTCCACTAGCCACTTATAGATTTCCTTTGGCTACCCCATTGAAGTTGAGCTTGTGTTATCCTTCTTGAGGTAATGACTATTTGGTATTTTCTCTAGTTATCTTCTTAGAATTATCAATTTGGAAGATGTTTGGATTAATAGTCCATTTTTCTAGTAAATTTTAGATTTTTGGTCCTAGAGGGTTCCCCACATCTTTGAATTTATAGGTGTTGATATTTTCAGCCATAAGCTTAGAGAATGATACAAACACCTCCAAGGGGGTTTTATCTTTGTCCCTGAATATTTTTTTGTTACATTCTTTCCTAAAGATCCAAGTAAGGTGAGGGAGAATTTACAGCCATAACTCCTTTAGTATAGGGAAAGAAGGTCTAAAAGGGGGTCTTCAAGTTTTGACCAAGTCCTCCACCTTCTCATTAAATACCCAATTCAAGTTTAGTCTCTATATTGTGAGACTCCAGACCTCTTGGGTAAAATTGCAATGCAACATGATATGGGTGGAGGTTTCCTCTTTCTCCCCATAAATAATGCATTTATTTGGTATTTGGAATCGTCTCTTCAAACTATTAATGGTTAGGATTTTGTTGTGCATTAGAGTCCACTAGAAGAAATTGATTTTTGGGATAAATTTGGAAGGCCAAACCCTCCCCCATAGTTTTTCTTTGCCCAGGTATAAAAGTAGCCCATAAACACACTTTATATTGAATATTCCTTTGTCATAATTTTCCCAGATCAATTGATCTTATTTAATAAAAATTGATAGCCTAAATTTAGTCAAATCCCCCTGTAGTTACATAACAGACTAAGTTATCCTCTTGGCCACAGACACAATCCAAAATATTCTTCTAGTTCCTATAGCCCTCAATTATGTTAATGTAATTGGCCACTTTATCACCAAAGAAACTACTAGCTATATCAAAAAGTTTTCCATAATTCATGTCTTTGAGAGGTAAATCTTTCAACCATTTATCTTCCTATAAGTTTACATTCCTACCATCTCTAATCTTCCATATAATGCCTCTTTAAATGAGAATTTGATTTTTGAGTCCCATTCCATATTACCAAACCTTTAGGAAGACTATAATCATTTAGAATCTTGTAGCTATCCCCATTGAGATATTTAGATTTCATGATTTCATGTCATTCCTTGTTTATTTGAATTAAGTTCTAGCCTATCTTTGACATGAGGGATTTATTCATTAGGTGGATCCTTCTTAATCCCAATTCCCCCTAGAATTTAGGGGTATAAACTTTATCCCATCAAACTAAATCCAATCTCCTCTTTTCCTCTACCCCTGACTAGATAAACTTTTTTTGAATCTACTTAATCTTTTTAGCCACATATCTTAGGATTCTAAAGAGGCTAATGAAATAATTATGGATGACTTGTAGAGATGCTTTTAGAATTTTAAATTTGATCACTTGAATCAATATCACCTCTTTTCATCTAGCCAATTTCCTTTGTATTATTTTTATGATCATATTCTAATAATCGAGGGTGACTTTAGAAATTATAAGTGGGAATCCAAGATATATAACAAGAAATATTTCACTGGGGTAGCCCAAGATTCTAATAATTTTTTGTTTTAGGTCATCCTGGGTGTGTAGGAAATAGATGTGACTTTTCTCAAAATTGATACTCTATCCAGAGGCCCCTTCATAAGAATTGAGAAGGTATTTCCATATTCTTGCCTCCATAATAGATGCAGTTCCAAATAGTATAGTATCATCTACAAACTGTTGGATGACTAAAGGTTGGACCATGGAAATAGGTTTGATACCTTTAAGACTACTTTACACTAGTAAGTTACAAGTAGTTATACCCATTATCTCTACCATCAAAATGAAAAGGTAGGGGGAAAGGGGGTCTCCCTACCTAAGACCTCTTCTAGAGGGAAATTAACCTTTGGGAGATCCATTGACCAAAACTAAAAATTTGACCATGGAGATACATTCCTTCCTATGTCAATCAAATGATCTTAGAAACCAAATTTCCTAAGATCCTTGATCACAAAATTCTAGTTGACTCTATCATAAGCTTTAGAAATGTCTAATTTAAATATGATACTAAGAGGTTTGCATTTGGAGATTGAATGGATAATCTCATACGTGGTGATAGTAGCATCCAGAATTTACCTACCTAGAACAAAACCTTTTTGACTAGGGGAAATGAGTTTGTCTAATAGCAGTTATAATTTAAAATTTAAAATCTTGGTGAAGATTTTGTAAACCATATTATAAAGGCTAATTGGTTTGAAGTTTGTCATAGAGGAAGCATCCATCTTCTTTAGAACTAAGGCTATATAAGTTTTGTTCAACTACCATAAAAGCCTACCTATCTAAAAAAATCCTTGGCCATGTTGGTAATATCATTCCCTATAATATCCCAAAAATTTTGGAAAAAAGATGGGGGGAACCCATTCGGCCCTAGAGCTTTGAGAGCTCCCATCGAAAAGATAAAAGCCCTAACTTCCTCTCTCATAATTGGTTTAGTCAAGAGATTATTATCTTTATTAGTCAAAATGGAATGGATGGAGTCTAGAAGGAACTCAATATCATAAAGTGTGGTATTGACTTGATGAGCATCTAAAAGGAACTCAAAATAGTTGGTGGCTAGTTCCTTGATTCCTCAACTTCCTCTACCATAATGTTGTTCTCATCTATGAGTCTATTAATAGAGTTTCTCTTTCTATGCTTCAGAGTAGATTGGTGAAAGGAAGTATTCCTATCTCCCTCTTTAATCTATTGAACCCTATATTTTTATTTCCAAAATACTTCCTCCTCCTTTAGGATTTGAATCCAATATTTTGAGAGGGAGTTTTCCTAGGATTTTAATTCCTCTGATGAGTCCCCCTAATCCATTCTAGTTTGAATATCTAAAAATTGATCCATGATGCTCTTTTTCTAAACCCAAATATTCCCAAATGTATATTTGTTCCATCCCTTAACTTTGTTTTTGACATTAGCTAGTTTTTTAGACAACCTATACATAGCTGGCCCATGGATAATAATGTTCCACCACTTAATCAAACATTCTCTAAATTCTAGATGGAGTGTCCACATCATTTCAAATCTGAATGGGAAAGGGCCTTTAGTATTTCTTTCTTGTCAAATTAAAAATAATGGGTTGTGGTTGGAACCCACCTTGGGAAGGGCAGTTTGGTGAACAAGATTGGTTATGGTCCAATTAGAGGATATTAAGAATCTATTTATATTTACCTGAATAAGATTATTCCCTTGTCTTATATTGGACTAGGTGAAGGATTGACCTTCTAGATCAATATCCATTAGGATCTTATTTCTTAAGAAACATGTCAGGTCTTCCATGCTATCAGAGTGGTCTGTCAGGCCTCCCATTTTTTTGACAGGTAAAGAGGGGAGTTCAAATCTCCTACTATCATCTAATTAGTTCTCCTAGATCTTTTGATTTTGTCTGAGAGGTTATCCTATACCTCCTTTCTCCCAAGATGAGTATTTAGGGCATAGATAGTGATCAACATCCATTGATTAAGATTACATTGCAATGAGATTCCCATATAATACCTAGAGTTAGTCACTACCTTCCACTAAAAGTTGTGGCTCCACGGAGTGACAATGCTTCCTAAAGATCCTTGAGCTCCACTAATGGCATAGTTAGTATTGGGCCAAATGTGTTTAATCACTAGCTTGAAGATTTGCTCAATCATCTTGACTTCTTAAAGTAGTAAAATATCTATATTATTTCCCATTATGTAGTTATTAATAAGAAAATACTTGTGAGGGATGTTAAGCCCTTAGATATTCAAGGAGACTATCTTTAATTTTTATTCCTCCTAGGTGGAACCACCAAGGCATATTGCCTACCATTAGCAATCTCCTTTGCCATCTCTCTCTGCCTCATTTTCTTGAGTGAGGGTTTTTCCTCTGCCATTTTCTCCCCCCACAACCACAACCTTTCTGATGCTGCCTTTACCTTTTCTCTTCATAGTGGACTAACCCTATATCTCTTTTGCACTCTTACTAGTTCCTACACTAGGGGACTGGGAGAAGCTTCTCTGGATAGGGCTCAAAGATATCTTGGATTTCTCTTTTTTTAATTTCTAGGCTATGTGTGTATTGAAAAGAATTATTTTGAATCCTCTTCTCCAGTGGAGATCTAGAGGGATGGACTAATTCACCCTCCTCTCTTTCTTTAGTTCTACTAACTGGGTCATCCACCTAGTTTTTGGTGTTTTCCATAGATGCTTCCTCCTTTGGGCATTGATATTCCCTAGTGGATGCCATCTCTAAGATCTTTACTAGAATATCTTGATGGGATTATTTTACCAACCCATTCATCCCAGGCTTCTTTGTAGGGGAAATAGGGGTGGCTCAAGTCTTTCAGTTGATAGTTAAGGCTTGCCTTATTCACCTTGTCCTCTGGGCATTAAACCTTTTCCCTTGAGACCACCTCTTAGAATACTATAGTGGGTGTCTCATTTCCTTTTGTTTCAAATGATTTAGATTTTAACTTTCTTGATGGATTTTTTTATATTCCTCCTCCATACGTATTTAGAAAACTAAACATGGGTGCTAAAGATGAATTTCATTTGAATACTTGAGACTTGGTTGCTAAGAGATAGAACTTAAAAAATCATGTGGTCTAAGAGTCTCATAAATCAAGGTGAAATAAAAGTTCTATCTTGACTTTGACCTCATTTTATCCAATGTGGAGTGAAAGGAAAGGAAATCAAGAGGGATGACACATGGAACAATTTGAATTACTTCAAATCACAAAAAATGTGACAAAGGGTAAAAATGGATAGAATGACATTAAAGTATGATTCCTTATCATAAAAATGAGAGAAATGAAGGAAAACATGCTAACATAGATTGCTGTGCAAATTCCATCTATCAAAAGAAGTAAAAGCTAAAGTTGAGAATAAGGATCAAAAACATATTCTAGAAAAGGAATGACAAATGGTAATTTTATGAGGAAGGCAAGGTCCTATCCATGGTCTTACACTACAACTCATAAAATAAAAACCCACGAGGGTGCCAAAAAGAATGTGAAAAATAAATGAGAAAAATATAGTATTTTGTGAGGAAGGCTAGGTCCTATCCATGGTTTTACACTACAACTCACAAAAGAAAAATCCAAAGAATGCCAAAAAGTGTGTGAAAAGAGTATGAAAATAAAGAAGAATATGGTACATCATGAGGAAGACCAGGTCCTATTTGTAGTTTTACAATTCAACTCATGAGATAAAAGGGGAAACCAAAATACCAAAAAGGAAAGACTAAAGGTTTGTGAAAAGATAGAACTACTATAGAGGGAGAGACTCATGTCAGTAACCTACAAAAAGTGTTAGATAGATGTAGTTAAAAATCATGAAAATAAGGATATGTTTAGGCAAAGTACTTATTGAGGAATTGTGAGTTGGTGGGTTCTTTGAAATTATGGCCTTCAATGGTTTAAAGGTAGTCGGTACTTGGACCAAGAGTATCATTGACTAAATAGGGTCCCCACCATTTTAAGGAGTATTTACCTTCTTTATCATGAGTGTAATCTAATTTAAGAACAAGATCACAAACATTAAATGTTTAGTGTTATCACATAGGATTACATATATATTGATTTTTTAGCTTATTATGTAAGTGCCTAATGAAACAATGGAAAAACTTCCAAAGTTGTGGGACCTTGGCAATTTGAGGTTAATCTCTAGAGAAGGCCAATTTCCTTTCACTAAAATATGATGCAAATTGATAAGATATCAACTTTTGAAAATCTCACTTTTTAGTGATTTTGAATCCTAAACTAGGGTTTTAATGGGGAAAAGGGGTGAAGGATTGAAATTTGAAAAAAAACTAAAAAAATAAAGTGATTACACCAATTTTATATAGTGGATCTAGGTGCTTTCCCAAAAAGCACAATAGGGTAGAAACTAGATTGAGTTTATTTTAAGCACAAAATTATGAAAATTTGGAAATCAGAGGCAATATTTCAATGAATTTTCAACAAAGGGAAAAGATATTTATTTCAAAAAATACTACCAAAAGGGAAAAATACTATAGATGAATTACATTGAGACTGAAATAAAAGATAAAACTTCCACAAAAAATCAAATAACTTGCATGACATAGGGATTCCAAAGACAAGAAAAGAAAAAATCAAATTTATTTCTCTCTAAAGGCTACAACTTGTAGAAAATACATTCAAAATGCAAAAAATATTACTTACAATGAAAAAGATAGATTGGGCCATGGGGTCTACTTGTTTTTATACAAAATCTCTCATAGATGAGATACAATTAACAAAACTTGAATACCCAGTTTAAGGAGATCATGCAAATCTAAAACCCTCATGCAAAGGGGGAAAATTCCTCTATTTATAGGATTTATAAACTTGTGGAATAGATGGAAATGACATGCATGAGCTGGGCACAATTATAGAAGTGGGCTTGGCATAGCTAGAGATATTCATGCAAGACTCCTTAGATGATGGTTGGAAACAACTCTCCATGCAAGAAGTGGTTCTCAAACATGACTTTGTCTATTTTCAAAATGAAATATAATATTGAAAATAAATCTTTAAATCTCTTTTCATGTAAACCCTAGCGTGAAATACTAAAGTGAGACTTTTTAAGATCTAAGCATTTATCACTTTTTACAAAAAATGGGCATGTAATTTACTTTTATGACTTGCATTTTTCATTTCACATTAATTGAAATAAAAAGTGCAATTTACAACTTCCATATCTAAAATATATAAAGTGAAAATACATGTCTTCTTTTTATTCAAAAGAGTTATAAAAAATATACAACTATACTTTGTAATTAAAAATTACAATTATAATGTCCTCAAAATGAAAATACCCATGATAGAATTTTTAAAAAATATTTGAAAGAGAAGGAAAATTAATCAATCTTCAGACTAGCTTCAACTTTCTTATCACTTTCTACTTACAAATTATCTAAGTATGCATCAAAGGCCTTGAATATCTCCTATATTTATCCTTCATCTGGCCCATAGGAATAAATGTTAGAAGTTGTGTGGTCTACCTATACATCAAATAATGCTCTTTGAAAATCCTTGATACCTTAAATTTTAGTTCTCATTTGATCAATTGCCTTATTGTAGTTGATAATCCTATATATTGAACTTAAAATAAAGACTGTATCTTTGCCAGATTCTTTTTTAACTATTGCCTTAAAATTATACTTGACCTATTCTTCCTGGTAGAGACTATCAATATCATTAAGTGGTTGGAATGACATTAAATTCATCATGTCATCAATTTAATATAGTACATCAATAGCTTTATCATGAGCCTCCTTGGATCACTCAGTAGACTCAATCAATATTCTTATCTAGATTTAGACAACCCTATATAATTCCTCATGCTTGATAGAGTTCTTCAATATATTCTCAAAAATGAGGGTATTGATATCTATTGACTTTATGGATATCAACTTGGGATAATACATGTTCAAAGTTTAAATTTCATCTTCATAGCTACTGATTTGTGATTTTAGAATTTCCTTCCTCTCCATGATGATGCCATAATGATCTAACATTGTTTTGAGGGCCTTATTGCCACTTGTAATTAGCTCTTCAAACCATTCTTTAATATCCCTTCCCATGTGAGCAATCTCTCATATAGAATCAATTTTAGCTTGATTCAGACTAATTGGATACACTAATTATGGTTGTTACATTATTTCATTAGGCTTTATGAATTGGTTAAGTGCTTTGGTTAATTAATCAACCTTCCTTTTGAGTTCATCCTTGGTGGCTTTGTCATGGTCAATTCTCTAGAAGAGAGATTCGATACTTGGCTACACATCATGCTTGAGCCCCTCTCTCATTTGTTGACCAAGGTATATTTGAGAGACCTAATAATCTACCACCACAAGATCTCCTTTTGATTTGTCTAGTGGGGAAACTATAATATCTACATATATCTCTCCCTTGTTATTAGTGAATGTTCTCAAGAGGGTCATAGAAGTGGATTTTGTCTTCTTCTCGAATTCTAACATACTGAAGTCAAAAGTGCTGGGGTTAATCATTATCTTCCTCTTTTTGCCCACTGATTAGACTAAATAACTAGGGGTAACCTTCTATATATTTGGCATGGTCACCAAATAATCAATAGCTAATATAACTGCATTGACTGACACTATGACCAAGGAAGACTTTTGCAAAAATGACACTATAAGCTAATTAGGATGTGTCTTTATAGGCTTCTCCTTACCTATATCTTGTAAACCCATGGCTGTACCAATTATTTGAGTTGCTCCAAGCTCAACTAATAGAATGGATGAAATAATGGAAATGAGGGAAGTGAATTTAGGAATTGGTGGGAGGGTGGAAGCTAAGGTCTTGAATGTATTTATTTAGTGTGTAAGGCCACTCAGGGTTGGTGAGGTGAAAATGGTGGGATAAGAGGGAGAGGGAATAGTACTCACTCCAGAGGTTAAAGTGGCTTATGGAATGGTAGTCAAGATAACTAACTTAAAATAAATATACTATTGAGTGGTGTTAGGGATCAATGATGATGAAATAGAAGGAATTATGAATGAAATAGAAAGTGTGAGTAGATCAAATGGGGAAGGAAAAGTGGGAAGAAGGGAAGGTGAAGTAGGAATTTGGACTCCCACTATAGGGGGACCCTGAGTGCTCCCTAGACTTATTTGTGCCATATGAACTTGTCTAATTAAGGTGAGTGGAGTTGAAGATGAAGTGGGAATGAGTGGAGGGAGAGGAGCTAAAACTTGTGACAAAATGGGAACCTAGGGTGCTTAAAGAGGAGAGGCAGCTGGTGGAAGTGTTGAAGCCTTATAAAATATAAGAGTGGGAGAAGGGGGAAAAATGGCTATCGAAGCCAATGTTATAGGATCCAAAGTAGTAGACCCTTGTGTTACTGGTGCTATCTCTTCTACTAAAAGATCTATGGGTTCATCTATAGCTTCCCTTTCCCTGTGTTATTCTCATTTCTTGTCTTTAGTCTTTATTTTCCTCTTCTTCTATTCAGATTCTACTAACAACTCACCAGGGCCTTCTATTATTGGTGTTATACCCTCTATTTTTAATTTTAAGATTTTTTACTTGACTCTTATGGTTTCTATTGTAACTTGAACTCCTTTACCCATTAGCCAATTAATAGTTATATTGATGACATGGGTTGCTATATCAAAGAGAGAAAATGACTCAAGAATTGACCACCTAAATGGTGGTAGGGGTTTCATAATGACTTGGGTGAGGTATAACGATCTACTCTAGAAGTATCATCTTCCAAGTCATCAAGGACTAGAGTCAGATCATAATCCTTAATTTTTTGCAAGGGCATTATTGAGTAGTACCAAATTTCACCGTCGCCTCATCATTACAATCCTCCTAGTAATATTCATAGTATGACACATGTTCATATGATACCAACTCTAATACATGGGTGATTTTACCGTATGGCTCAAAATATGGCCTAGACTTTAGGGTCATCAGTGTTACTTAGCTCATTTATGCTTCTACACCTCTAGCCTTTAGAAGAGTTTGGCATGTATAACAACCAATAAAAATAGGGAAATGAATCCCTACCTTGTTCTATTTGAGAGGAGTTTATGGGTTTTCACCAATTACTACACCAAATACAATAATGCCCATTCGTCACTTATGTACTATGGGAGGGTGAAGGGACATCCACTAAAGCTTGCTACCTTAATGTAGGAATTTGTGGGGAATTGTATAAAGAATGATCCCTATTTAGTAATTTCCTCTTTTGCTTCTCTGGAAAACCTTTCCTTCTTAATCTCTGAGTCAAACATGGTAATGATGTTGTAGATGAAAGCATCATTAACTCTTCTAAATTATTATTTACTAACCTGAAGGGTGAGGTCAGGGTAGTAGTTGTATACTCTTATTATTTCTTTAAGAATAACATTAAGACCTGGGAACAATCTCCCCTTAGCAAAAATATAAACAACACATGAGGTCATGTAGAATTTTTTTGAGGTTTGTACCTCTAACAACTATTGATGGAGAGAATCATTGATTAATTATGTCTAATGTATATACTACTTATTCTCTCATATATTCTAGATGTACTGATAAATCCATTGTTCATAACACTGGGCATCAAAAATACCAATGACTCTATGTAGCAATGTTATAACATCTCCCACCTCTTATATGAAATCATACCTATACATTATCTCAAGAAATTTGGTGGAAGAGTGTTTAGCGGTCTTAATGCATTGTTTATTGATTATATTATGGCATATATCTCTCTTCTCCTCGTAGAACTATGTAGATGTTTAAGGATTTATATCTAAATAAATATCAAAATCAGGAAGGACAAACACCATGTTAATGTATTTAGAGTCAAGGTCCAGAATATTTTCTCCTTTATCATTATATACTTGCCTTCTATCAGGGTCATAATGTTGAGCCATTATCAGAATAAATTCAAGACTTTGAATGGTTAGGGGGAAGGTTATAGCTTGTGTAAGTCCAGAGTCATAAATACCCTATATTTAGTCATTTTTGAATTCTACCCCTATCCTAGCCTAGAAGTCTCCCAGGTCAATATGACTTAAGTCTATATCACTAATCTCTATGAGGTTATATTCTGGACAATAAATTACTTTATGACCCTTTTATTTGAACTTCATATCTTTCAGAGGTATGGAGATTATGGAAAAATCCTCTAAGTAACCAAATATGAAAGTTGGTGGAAGCTACAAGTGAATGGGGGACTTGTTCCCTCCATCAAAACTTGGAGGTGTTTAGAGCATGTCCAATGTCTATAGAGCATGCAAGCAAAAAATATCTGGTAGAGGTGGGACATACTTGAGGTAGGTCCACTTTTTATGGTGCTTCAAGGATGTTGGGTTCTCAATGGAAGTGGGAGGTGCTTGAGGCATGCCCACTATCTGTAGTATAATGAGAAGCTATGAGGCTTAAAGGTGCTTTGATCACATCCATTTTTCATAGGGACATCAATGGGGAAGGAAGCTTGGAGGAATATTCTTTGAGTTTTGGATGGGAAGTATTCATTTTGATCAGGTGATACTTTAAACTTTTGATTATAAAAAATAAGAGGGGAAATGGAAAGTTTGGGTTGAAACACCTCTATAAATCTTTCAAAACCCTAGATTAATTTAGGCTACCCTAGACAAGTAAAATGATCTTCTATAATAGACAAACCCTAAACTTGATAGTACATATGCAAAATCACTCTTGCCCCAAACTAGATCTTTCAAATGAAAACAAGAAAACCTAGGAACTCGAAAGACTTTTATGAAAAAGGAAGCTTGAAGCAAAAATCAACACATAATATACCATTTTACTAGTCTAAATGGCGTGGCTTTAAATTTTTATTCACTTTCACTTGGGGTACAATTTGTATGCATGAAGCTTGAGGTTCAATTGTGAGGGTGAAAATGACTAGAGCTCAAAACACTTAACAATTTAAACAATGAACTTTTGAAATGGGAATGAGCGGGAACAGAGATGGGGAGAATCTGGCAGGAGGAACAGATCCGAGAGGGATAGCAGAAGAAGAAGGAAAATGTGGAAGGCCAAGTCTACTAAAAAATGCAGACACAAGAAGGCTTTCATCTGCCTTTGAGTCCTACAGTGGGGCCAGAGACTCATCATCGAAAAATGTGTTAGAACAAATCATGGAGAAAGTGAAAGATAAATCTGATGATAAAATAGAAAAGAACTCTGAAAGATAGATAGGGGCCCCTGAACAAAGGACCTGGTCGTCGTTGTTTGGGAAAAAATTGACAGGGAAATCCCTCTTCCCACCGGTGATATCTAAATCATGCTGGGAGAAAGGTGAGTTTCAAAATTTCATCCCAGATCCTCTACTTGACTTCTCTGTGTCTTCTATGGATCTCACCCTAATTGGTAAGTTTGTAGGAGTAAGACCAAATATAGATTCTCTTAGATCTATGATCAAGAAAAAATGGGCAATATGTGGAGAAGTAGACATTGCACCAATGGTGAATGGTTTCTTCTCTTTTATCTTTAACTGTAAAGAAGATTTGAACAAGATCCTGAGTGAAGGACCCTGGTCCTTTGGAAAAAATACTCTTACTATCAAGAAATGGGAACCAGAAATGGATTTATCAGACTAATTCTTCTTAACAACCCCTATATGGGCAAGACTACCTGGGCTTCCATTAGAATTCTGGCATGAGGACATTTTCAATGGAATTGCTAATTCATTTGGTGAGTTAGTGGCTGTGGATAATGCCACGGCTTCAAGAACTAAACTCCAAAGCGCTAGAATTTATGTTAAAGTGGCAGACCTGAACCATCTCCCTAAAAAAGTGGAATTAATCTCTAAGCTCGGTAAGAAAACTCAAGAAATTGTCTTCGAAGATCTGCCAAATTCATGCTATGCATGCAAGAAATAGGGGCATTGGGTTAAGAATTGCCCCAACAGGGGTAGACCTCTTTCAAGAAATCTTCAGGAAAGGAAAAATATAAAGATTCAACAAAAGAAAATATGGAAGGTAAAAGAAGACTGTCGGAAGATAAGGGAGTCTCAAGATGCCTTAGCTGACCAAAACACAAAAAAGGGTATAATTTATGCAACAGAAGAAGAGGGCGACTTTAATTTATTAGGAACAATAGATCCCCTTTTAAAAAATTTAAGTCCCCTTATGGAAGAGACTGGGAAGGGATCAGAGGACAACAAATCAGGTCTTCTAACATAAGGAAAAGCTAATATCCTAAACCAGAATACCCAAAGTCTAGAAAATCAATTTTCTAAGGTAAAGGACAATGAAGGATTAGAGGAAGGAGAAGTACTTCCTGAAGAGGTGAACAAAAAAGAAGAAGAAAAGGGAGATTTGTGTGAAGCTCAGATGGGGGAAAAGCAGGAGGCTTCAAGGGTTGAAAATAAAACTCCAGTGAAAGAGATTCTAAAGGTAGAAGAAATGAAAGAGGTTGGAATAAACTCAAAAAACCAAAAGATAAAAGGAGAGAAAAAGAACAATACTAATCACATAATGACGAGAAATGGTGGTGTGAAAGTAAATAGTCCCCTTAGGTGTAAGGAAGGAAAAGTATCTGAAAAGCAAGTTAAATTTAAACTAGATGTAGGATTAACAGATAAACCTGGGAAAAAATCTGCAAAGAAGAATAGAGAGCTGGAAAGTAAGCTTAATATAGTAGATGGAAAGCAGGTGACTCTGCGGGAATGTCTCCAAACCAATAAAAATAAATGAGAATTCTTAGTTGGAATATAAGGGGGCTAAATAGTCTTTATAAAATAGATTTAGTTAGGAATTTTGTCAGAGAGCAAAAGCAAGACTTCCTTTTGCTTCAAGAAACTAAAATGAGTAAAGAGAAAGCAGAACAGATCAAAAACTTTAAAAATTACACCATTAAGGCCAGTAGCTCTGAAGGAGCTTCGGGAGGAACCGTTATGTTATGGAAAAAAATCAATATACTGGGTCTATTTTGATGGAAAGTAAAAAATTTTTGGCTGTTAATATTACCAGTGTTGACCAAAAGGAAAGTTGGTATGTTGTAAATATCTATGCTCCTAATGCCAGGAACGATAGGAAAAAGGTATGGGATATTCTCTCAAATCTCAAAAGCAAATATCATTGTGGGTGATGGATTATAATGGGAGACTTTAATGTTCCACTCTACGATTATGAGAACATGGGTGGTAACACTATTCAAATGGAAGGGAGATTTGATCTCATGGAGTTTATAAGTAAAGAAGGTTTCATGGATGTGGACTTGCAAGGAATTCAGTATACCTAGAGCAATAAGAGACTGGACAAGGAATGTATTCAGGCTAAGCTTGATAGGGCTCTCATTTCCTTTGATTGGATGAAAGACTATACTTGTAAGCTGGAAGCAAGCCATAGAATAGGCTCAGATCATTTCCCTCTTATTTTCACAGTGGTCAAATTGAACCAAAAAAAGAATCATCCGTTCAGATTTGAAAAGATGTGGATGCAGCATCCACAGTTCAAAAACAAAATTAAAGAGTGGTGGAATAAGCCTATTGAGGGAACAACCCTATTCAGAGTTGCCTCCAAACTAAAAAATGTTAAAAAGGAAGTTAAGAAATGGAACAAGGATTGTTTTGGAAATATTTTTGAGAGAAAGAAGACCATCAAGGAGGATATCAGTAGAATCCAGGAAAAAATTCAGGAAAATGGATATACCCCAGAATCCCATAGAGAAGAAAGTGATCAATTGATACAATATCAGGACATTATAACTAAGGAGGAAACCTTTTGGAGACAAAGATCTAGGGTGCAATGGTTGAAAGAAGGGGATAAAAATACTAAGTTTTTCCATTTCTCCACTTTGAAACACAGAGCAAAAACTCATATTCATCACTTGAAAAAAGGAGATCAGAAGATAACAGAGGAAAAGGAAATAATGGAGGAAATGATCTCATTTTTCTCTTCCCTGATGAAGGCTGATAGAAACATTAACTTGCAAAGCCAGGCTGATATCCTATGAGTGATTCCTCCATTGATCTCGAAGGAGCAGAATAATATGTTATGTTCTATCCCAAAGGAGGAGGAAATCTTCAAGGCTGTTAAATCTTTAGGAGGAGAAAAAGCACCTGGACTAGATGGATTCCCCATGTTTTTCTTTCAAAAGCTCTGGAAAATTATAGGGAAGGATGTCAGCAATGCGGTAAAGGAGTTTTTTGGAGAAAAACATATGCTGAAGGAAATTAATGCCACTTTTCTGTGCCTTATTCCAAAGAAGGCTGGAGCTGAATGCCCTGATCAGTTCAGACCGATTAGTTTGTGCAACTCATTCTACAAGATAATTTCCAAAGTTCTTACGACAAGACTAATTCAAGTGATCCCTTCGTTAATTGCTGATCAGCAAAATGGATTCATTCCAGGCAGACAAATCCTCAACTCTGTCATAACGAAACATGAGAATATTCACTCACTGTTCAGCTCAAACACAGAGGGGTTCCTAATGAAAGTGGATATAGCTAAAGCATATGACAGGGTGGATTGGCTATTCCTTTCAAATAGCCTTATTGCCTTTGGCTTCGAACAAAGAGTGGTTGAAATTATTAAACAACTAATATCTACAACTTCTATAGCTGTGTTGGTAAATGGAAGTTCGTCTCATTTTTTCAATCCGTCCAGGGGACTAAGACAGGGGGATACGATCTCCCCTATTATGTTCATTATCATGGCTGATAGTATGGGGCGATACATAGGGGACTTAATTTGTAAAGGATCATTTAAAGGTCTGAAACCCTCTTTGCATCCTTTAATTTGCTCCCACGGTCAATTTGTGGATGATACTATTTTCATGGGACAGTTTGAAGTTTCAGAAGCAAGAATTCTAAAGGAAGCTATAAATCTGTATTCCTCCACCTCAGGATAGCTGATTAACTAGAACAAAAGTGTTGTATTCTTTACGAATACCCCAGTCTATAGACAGAACAAAATAGCAAGGATCCTTGAATGCGTCATAGGTGCTTT
This sequence comes from Torreya grandis, assembly GCA_037957365.1. NCBI lineage: Eukaryota > Viridiplantae > Streptophyta > Pinopsida > Cupressales > Taxaceae > Torreya > Torreya grandis. Next base: position 1,780,833 of record JARHVA010003622.1, on the reverse strand, counting down.
TCCCTCTACTTACCTTGGTCTCCCTTTAGGGTCGAAAGCTCCTGAAGCTTTCTGGGAAGGTCTTATTAACAAATTCAGTAATAAATTAGCGGGATGGAAAGGCAGTCTTCTAAGCCAAGGTGGAAAGCTCATTCTACTCAAAGCTAGTCTTCAAAGTATACCTACGTACGCTTTAAGTCTTTTCAAAATCCCTACTAAATTTGCAGAAGCTATTGAAAAGATTCAGAGAAACTTTCTTTGGTCAGGTACTAAGGAGAAAAGGAGAATGCCTCTTATAGCATGGGACAACATATGTAAACCTGTCAGCGAAGGTGGACTTGGTATAAGGAAAATTAGAAGTATGAATACAGCCCTCTTAGCTAAACAAGGGTGGAGGGTTTATCAAGAAAAAAAAGAATGGAGTAAAATATGGAAGCACAAGTACTTATTCAAGGCTAAATCACTCCCTGAATTCTTTTCTTCTCTAGACATTTCTCATCCTTCTGCCATTTGGGGGGCAGTCCAGGGAACAAAACATATTCTAGAAGAAGGAAGTTCGTGGAAAGTTGGCAATGGTAAAAAGGTGAAATTTTGGGAAGATAGTTGGTTAAAAGGAAAACCTTTACAGGAGGAAATCCAAAATAAAGATGTTATAGAAAGATGCAAGCAAAGAGTGGGAATTATGGTTTATCATTATTGGCAGAACAACTCTTGGGTTAACCTAATTGACTATGATCAAGATCTCAAGGAAATTCAATTATCCCTAAATGCTATATCTCTATATCCTAACCTTGAAGATAAAATTGTTTGGCATAAAGAGCCAAGCGGAAAGTTTAAAGTCTCTTCCATTTTCACCTCTAAGGGAAATGGTAGCAATCCATTTTGGACGAGATCCTGGATTAAGGGGCTCATCCCTAAAAGCAAATTCTTTTTCTGGACCCTTCTCCAAAACAAAATATTGACTTTGGATAATTTACAGAAACGTGGAATTAATATTGTCAACAGGTGTATTCTATGTAAAAAAGATCTTGAAGATATAGATCATCTGTTCGTGAATTGTTCCTTCACTCAGTTAGTTTGGAAGGAGATTCTCAATTTGTGGGGTATTACTTGTATTCACCAAAAAAATGTGGAATTATCTTTCGAAAGCTGGTACTGCCCCTCAAAGAATCCTAAAGTTCTTTTTTTATGGAAACTTACTCTTCCCCACATTTGGTGGGGAATATGGAAGGAAATAAACAACCGAATCTTTAGAAATAAAGAACTTCCTGGATGGGTGGTAAGACAGAACATCATAAGAGCTTTAAAGGAGAATTTCTTATCACAAAAAAATCCAAGCTCAACTCTTCAAGTGGATAATCCCTTGAGGATGGATAATTCTATTAGTAAACCTAATAATCCCAGAGAAGGAGTTACTTGGAATGTTCCCCCTCAAGGATGGATTAAAGGAAACTTTGATGGTGTGGCCAAAGGGAACCCAGGGAATGTAGGGTGTGGTGGAGTGTTGAGAAACCATATGGGAAAGGTAATTGATGCTGTGGCTATCCCTATTGGAAAATTGAATTGTCACATTGCCGAAGCTACTGTTGCCCTTCAGACTCTCAAAATTGCTGTGGACTCGGGATATCCCAAATTGTGGCTTGAAGGGGACTCCTTGAATATTATAAATATTCTTAACAATATAAATATAGTGTCTTGGACCATAGAGGATAAGGTAATGGAGATGAAAACTTTAATTAAAAAATTTGAAGAAGTGATCATCACCCACACCTATCGTGAAGCCAATGGTGTTGCAGATTGGCTTGCTAATTGTGCAGTCTGGACTGGTCAAACAGTGAGGTGGCATCAAACATTAGTAAAGAATGTGGATTTGAGGGCGATCATTCTTCATGATGTAACCCATGCAAAGGAAGGAAAGATTGAAGTGTATAAGAAATAATATTAGTAGGAGGAGTGGCAGTGTGGGGAAAGGACAACAATCATTAAAAAGTAAGGCCCTCAAGAGAGAGAAGAGGATCCCGAATAAGCACAATCAAAGCCAATTTTCCTATCAACTCAGCAACAGATGGGATTATTGCATCGACCTCAGCAATTGGGGTTCTAAGAAAATGAATATGGCAAGTGAAAGGAAGGGAGAACCTCGAAGACAGGAACCCAAGAGTTGTGATGAATGGAAAGAAAAACATGAAGTCTGGAGAATTTTGCAGAAAGGAAAAGTTGCGAGCTACTTGGAAAGACTTCATGGGTCAAAACTGCATATCACTACGGCTTTTTTCAAAAATTGGAAGGATGAAAGGGTCACTTTGCATGGTGTCACAGTGAACTTAACAGAGGATTTTATAGCTGAGGTTATTGGGCTGCCTACAGATGGACTCAAATTATCCAAACAGACAAGCATTTCGAATGAGGCCTTCTGTAGGTTCCCCAAAATGGAAGTGGAAGAGCAGAAACTAGTCAAGAACAGGGATTTCTTTGAATTGGATCAGATTAAAGGGATATGGAGGGATGTCTTAAGCTACATAAGGGAGTACTTCATTCTGGATAGAAGAAGTAAGCATGTGCACAAATTCCACTTTGTCTTCCTAAACCATTTCAGGCACAAGGTTAGTTTGTCTTTTCCCTTTTATCTACATTTCTCCTTGGTCTAAAGTTTATATGCTCATAGGAAAAAGGAAACACGCCCTATCCGTCATGAAGGCCTTATTCTGTTAATTGAAGGCTATTGTAAGAATAATGTTATGGTTAAGCATCCTATACAGGGGAAAAACAAGGAGTCAGGGAACAGAAAGAGTGAATGTGTTACTGAGAAAGGTAAAATCAAGCTCCCGAGTACTAAAAAGCAGATTGTAGAAGAAGATGTGGAGCGGGAGAGTATTGATAAACCCAGTGAGGAAAACTTGGAGGAAGAAGAAGGAACTGAAAGTCGGGCTACAAACTCTAATGAGGATGAAGAATGTCCCGAGAAGAATGAAAAAGATGATGTCAATACAGAGGAGGAGTTTGCAAATAGAACTGAAGACACTGAGGAAAACCAGAAAGAGGCGGAGTCTGATTTTGTCCAGGATGACCCTGTTGAGGACCCAGGATCAAAAAATGAAAAGGAAACTACAGGGCAGGATGAAAATCAAGAAATGTAAATGGAAATTCAAAATGGAATTAAAGCGTGGGAACATAAGGGTCGAGAAGAAATCAATGAAGAAGACAGGAACAGTCCTAATAAAAATATTGAGGAATGGAGGGGGAAAAAATTGAATGATGAAACACATACACCAATGAACTGGGTTAATTGCAAAGTAGAGGCATCTTCTCAATTTGATTCTTGGATGTGCAGGGAGGTTATGAACCTCAAAAGGAAAGTGGAAACAATGGAAGATACCCTGAAAGAGGTATGGAAAAAAATCAACAATATGGATAATCAAATAGGAGAGATCCCAGCCAAGCTCAAAGCCTATGAGAAATACCTCCGGGAACTAATTAAGGACAATAGAATGAAAATGGAGGTAGCTACGTCCAATATTTGTGCTGCTGCTGTCAATATTGGTAAAATAGCAAGTGAGGAGACTAAAGCTTTGGAGGGACCCAGCAAAAGAATGAGACAAAGTACTAGAAAGAAGGTTACACAAAAAGGAGCAATGCTGGTGGAAACCACTACCCAGGAACTATTTTGAAAGAAAAAGAAACAATGAAAATGATATTGGAACTGGATGAATAATCTGGTTCCTCTTACTGGTAAAGAATCTGGTCTAGCTCTTTGTTTTCTTGTTGACTTCCTTTGTCTAGGGTGATGCCAGATCACTATTTTTTTGGGTTGTGACCAGTTGTCTATCTGGTGGTTTCAGGTCCATTTAAAACCTATTTTTGCTACTTCCTTGTAGTAGTTTTAAGACTTTGTCTGTGTTTTGGTTGCTCTATCTTTTTTCCTTGTACTAGGGTTTTGGGGCCCCTTCAAAATCTGCTTTTACCATAATCTAAAACAATTTAAACAATGATAATTCTTTGAAAATACTTTAGTTTTAATAGGCAAATCTTGTAATTAATGTAGGTAATGGTGGTAGGTAGTGGAGGTTGGAACTGTTTGGAGTAGGTCCACTCTCCATGGTTTGAAGTGGCTCGATAGGAGGTGGGGTTCATTGTGCACTTTGCACATTTGCAAAAATTGTGTAATGTGTATTTTGATCTCCACTACCCATAGAAGGACTTAATAGGTTTGGTGGAGGTTGGACCTACTTTGGGTAGGTCCACCCTCTACCATCATAATAATGAGTTGGTGGGGAGTAGAGTTCAATGTGCACTTTAAATATTGTGAAAATGTGTAATGTGCATGCCAAGCCCTGCTTCCCATAGATGAGACTGAAAGTGAAACAATGAAGGTTGGAACTAATTTGGGTAGGTCCACTCTCCATGGTTTGGTTTCTTAGTCAGTAGATTTCAGAGCACACCATGCATTTTTAATGTTCAAAAATGTGCAAAGTGCATGAGAAGTTTTGGGTTTTGTGGTTTTAAAGATTTGGGTGCCTCGTAGGACCCAAAATGCATGAAGCAATTTGTAGTAGTGTAAATTACATCTAGAGTTATGGATTCTATGAGGTAAAGTAAAATGGATTTCTTGGAGGGCTAAAAAAACAAAGGGGTCTCCCTTAGGGTTTTAGATGTAATGATATTTTTTGGACAAAAATATCAACATTTTTAGTGACCTTTATAAGATGATTGCCTATTAATCATTAGAATCTAGTAGCCTTTCAAGAAATTAGGAATAGATTCAACCTTACTCAAACAAAACTATAGCCTAAGAAATAAAATATTTAGGTTTTCCAAGACATGGAAACAAAATAGACAACCAAATAGGAAAACAAACCAAAGGACAACTTCTAAGAACTAAGACATGTGTAGAGGCAATTATTGAAAACATAACTAACCCTATTATTTACAATACTCTTAGGACTTTTGGAACAAGTCCTTACCTCAAAATCAAGTTTTGAGGTATATCCCATTAACTGGAATTGGTAGTTCTTCACCATCAAGCTTGGTGAGTTGGAATGCATTAGGCTCTTTGCACTGAGTGATGATGTATGGACTACTCCATATTGCATCAAATTTGGTGTACCTACTTGTTTTGTTATATTTTAATCCTACTTCAGGGCCATATCTCCCTCATTGAAGCTTTTTATAGTTGCCTTTTTATCAAAAGTCTTCTTGACTGGTTCTGATTTGCCTCCAAGACTTTCATTAATTAATGCTTGATTTATTCGAGCTTTATGAGCTCAACTAGTCTTACTTTCATTTCATCATTGTCAATCAGGTCTAACTAGTAATTGAGCTCTAAGGATGGTATCTCAATTGATAGTGGCACTTGGGCTTCCCTTCCATACACTAAAATAAAAGGAGAATTATTAATTTCTCTCTTTGGTGTAATTCTATCAACCCATAATGTTGATATCAATTTTATATGCCACATCCTTTGGTTATCTTCCATAGTTCATTTAATGATTTGAATTAAATTCTTGTTGGTGGACTCATCTAGGCCATTACCTTGAGGGTAATAATTTTAAGACATACTTAGGTACATATTATGTTTTATGGCCCATTCATTGACCTGAGTGCCCATAAAATTCTTAGAGTTATCAGATATGATAGTGTGGGGAACACCAAACATTGAAACTATGCTGTCCATAAAATAAAAAATGGATACTTCCATGGCATCTTTTAGAGAAACTACCTTGGTCCATCATGTGAAATAATCTATTTCCATAACAACCCACTTGTGTCCCATAGTTGATGGCAGATTAATCATGCTGATGAAGTCCAATCCCATTGTGTGAATGTATGATCTATTTGAATTGGTTTGAGAGGTAGTGTAGCTAACATTTTCTTACCAATGAAGTAAGAAAACTTTTCAAAATTTATTACCCACTAAGGAACATCCTTAAATACTCAAGCCAATAGTATCCCCCTCTCATTACTTTGATGATCGTAGTCCTTGCCAAAAAATGCCCTTTTGATAGTCCATCATGAAATTGTTCAAGCACTTTGGGGACTTGCTCATGTTCAATACATCTTAAAAAGGCTCCCTTCAAATATTTTCAAAATAAAATTCCATCCACAAGGATATAAGGGATTGATTAGAGTTGAAAATACCTCTTATTTGAATTTTGGAAGTCATAGGGGTATTTACCAGTCTTTAGGAAATAGACCATGTCTTGAATCTAGCTATTAAAGATTATAAATTTTTTGGATAAGGTATATTTTGAGTATACACTATATCATAAACTAGTTTAGTAGTTTTGATGTCAATAGCCAGCTGCTCACATAGCCCTTTTTCTCTTACCAATATTGTGATCATGATATCTATGTCATATTTCATGACCTTAGTGATCCATCCTACCCATTTTTCATTTATATCTCTACTTAGTAGAAATTCTTTGACACTTTGGTGACCAACCATCAGATGTATTTTATTTTTGGAGAGCATGTACCTAAATTTACTAAGTGATTTGACTATCACATACACTTATTTTCCATGAAGGTATAATTCTCATCATAATCTTTCAAAGATTAGCTGAAGAAAGATATTAGGTATTACAATCCTTCGTTATTATTCTAAGTTAGAATCATTGAGATACATCCCTCTCCTAAAAATCCATAGAGGATAAAATCCCTCTCATAGTTTGGATTAACTAGGGTGGGGGCTTGGGAGATAGATTTCTTGATAGCTTTGAAGCTTTCTTTTCCTTCTTACATCTAACTAAAAAGATATCCCTTTTTTAACATCATAGTAAGGGGTTTCACCAAAGATGGAAAATTTGGTGTAAATATCCTCATGAAGTTAATATTCTAGAGGAAGCTATGTAAACCTTTATTATGACTTAATAATGCTAATGCAGATATGGATATAACTCACTTAGGTTCTATTTCAAGACCTTATTTGGACACTATATGTCTCAGTAGTTTGCCTCCATGTACTACAAACACATTTTTTTGGATTAAGAGATACATTAAATTCTCTACATATTTCAAAAATATTTCTCAGTTGATCAAGATGTAAACCAACATGCTTTGAATAGACTATGATATCATCCATATATACTATGATTATATCATTTATCAGAACTTTGAATGCCATATCCATAACTCTTTGAAAAGTTGCCCCTACATTCATCAGACCGAATGGCATATTCCTATATGTGTACATGCCCCATTTGGTGGTGAAAGTAGTCTTAAATTAATTTGATTCTTGAACTAGGATTTGATTGTAACCTAAGTAGCCATCTAGAAGGGAAAATCTCTCAGATCTTGACACTGTTTGTAGAATTTATTCCATAGGAGGAAGAGGATAGTGATCTTTTAGTGATGCTTTGTTCAGGTCTCTAAAATCCACACATAAACATATTTCACCATTATTTTATTTGATAGGGACCATATTTGCTACCCAAGATGAGTGTTTAATTGGGAATATTATATTATCCTCTATCAACTTAGATAGCTCATTGTTCATTAAGGGCTCAATCTTATGATTGATGGGACTCTATTTCTACTTGATGGGTTTTGTATTTAGATCTATATAGATAGTATGTTATGTTAAACTTGGGTCAAACCCTCTTAAATCATGATAACTCTAGGTGAAATTATCATCAAACTCTCAACATAATTGAACAAAATCATTCTTCTCTAAAATATTGCATACCTTGCCTATTTTGAGTGACTTGCCTTTCAATATAGTGATGGGTTTGTCATATTATTCATTGATGGTAATGCTCTTCTTTTCATTTTTTACTTGGTCATCTGAGATAAATATATTTTCTAGTATCATAAGACCCATGGGCAACTTGCTCTTTTTTAGCTATATGATCTGATTAGCATATTGGTCTTGTAACCTTGGTTGATTTCTTTTTAAAAACTCAACCTCCTCTTAAAAGTTCATGATCTACTTGTCACTATCAAATACCTACTATTTAATCATATTATTTGGGATAGAAAGCCTTATAATGAACCTCACATGTTGGCTATTTTACTTTTCTATTTCAATTGGTAGAATATATTGAGATGCAATAGAAACTATGCAGTTAGTGTTCTTATTCTATGCTTTTGGTACTACTTGGATATTCAGGGTAGTGAAATCCTCTAGTAGGTCCCAAACCCTATGTTTATATGACCTTATCAATATATTTTTGGTCACACTTCTTGATCTAACCTGGTAAATGATGAGTTCACTATTCCCAAATACCTGTAAGAACATGATTCCTCTATCCTTGTCCAATTAGATGCCTTAAATCAATGCTTCATATTTAGCTACATTGTTGGTGTAACTAAATTTGAGTCTAAATGAATAGAAGTAACTTTACTTGTGTGGATATATCAATACAAATCATGCACCTACATTGTTTCTACTTTTTGAACCATCAAAATAAAACTACCACATACCTTGTAGATCCTCAACTAGTTTAACTAAATTTAGTATGATTGCATCTTGGTCATGAATACAATATGTCCCTAACCCTATTTCTTATACATAGTCATAATAATAAAATTTCAAGGTTGATCCCCACTCATCTAAGTGAGTGTCTAGGATTTCTTCTATAGGTGTTATATTCTCTTGATCTACCTCTTCCTCTTGATATTGAAAAGTACAATTCATCTCTATGGGATGAGTAAGATTATATGGTTTGATATGGTCCTTCACAATTGGCTTAGCTCTTATTAGTACTCTAGTTCTATATCTTGTTATAAATAGCACATGAGACCAATTAGTAGATAGATATCCTCCCATTTTTGTAGTTAAATCTCTTGATAGATAAATAGCGAAGTATGGGGGAGGTCTATGACTGAAATGTCCTAAGTAATTGAAAGACTAGGACAAGAATGAATAGTGAGGTTTAGTCCTTTTATAACTCTTACTATTTGAATATAAATCCCATCTATTTACACTACCAATTTATTAATAGGTGTGTATTTTATTCACAGAGCATCAACTATTTTCTTAGGCATTATGGAACTACTAGCCCCTGAGTCTATCATGAAATTGTGTACCAGATGTTTCCCTATTATAAGTGAAAGGTAAAAGGGAGGAGGCTTACCATTTTTGCCTATTTTATTTTTAGTTTGAGGATGACATAAATTTACTACAAGGGTAGGTCCCTTGGATGGAGCCTTCTCTAATACCTAGAAATTCTTTAAGGCCTCTTGTAGTAAGTCTCTTTGTACTAGTATAGATAGGGATTCCCACATAATGACATTCAAATTATTCTTCTTTATTTAATCAGTAATGCTAAAAGAGATATTACAAACATTTGATAATACTTTTGTAGGGGCTATATCTTCTTTCATAAGGTTTGGAGTTGACACCTTTGCCTTGAATTGATTGGTAGGTATAAAGGGTGGTCTTTACACTGTGTTACTCTTTGCCTGTTCCACTATTACTTTGGAAGTTGAAGCTTGGTCTACTCTGGGGAGTTGATAAACTTCTATTGATCTATTATTGGAACATGCATTAGTTGTTACTAGGCTTTCACTATTAAAGGATGCTTCATATTAGTTTGTTCCACTAAAATCATCCTCCTAAAAATTTAGAAGGGTTACTCCACTTTAAACAAGTTCTTATGTCTCTGATTGTTTTGAAGTAGACCTTTCATATTGATTTTACATATTTGTTACACCTTGCACCATCAGGGCTTGAATGATAACACCATTTGGACAAGTATTATAATTATGGGGTAGATTTCATGGATAAACCACTTGTATTATTGAGCCAAGACATTTTAAACTGGGATAATAACTTTGGAAGCTCCAAGTGTCGATAATAGATGAGTGTTTGGAGGTCTCGACTGTGCATTCTATCCTTACTGTTGGTTGTTTCCTTGATATGGTTTCATATTCCCCTGGTAGGTTTGCCTATTCCCTTAATAAATAGGGTTAGATGGCTAAAAAGGTTTATGGTTTTGGGCTTGTTGCCTTTTCATTGCCACTAACTCATTTCCAAAACTTTTGAGTGATGATTTGACCTCGTGCAATTCATCTTTATGTGAGGGAGTTAGAGCAGGTACCTTACAAGTGTATGTGGGCCAATATGGCCTATTTCTAGAGATAGAGGCATTGGGGGCTATGGTGTAATTTTTTAGCTTGAATCAAACAATTCTTGACCCTTATTGTAATATCATAATCCATAGGAAGTGTGTTACCACCCATTGACTGAATCACCATAACTTTATCACTATTAATGGATTTCAAGTAATATAAGAAGGTGTCATTTTTAGTGGGTTTAACCAAGATTGGAATTCTATTCCAGGTCTTTTGAAAGAGGTAATTGAAGTCAGTCATTTGTTCATGAGGAGCTTATTGGATAGTTGTCAATTATTTGACCAAGGAAAGGTGATCACACTTGTCCTTAAAATAGGAACATATTACAACACCTAACTAATCCCAAACTTGGATTGAGGTAGGAGGGAGACATCTATACCATTGTAAATATTTTCCCTTAAAATAGGAGACTATGAGTCTGATTACAACATTGTCTTCAACCATGTTATGGATTGAGCAGAGGTTAACAATGTATTGTATATGCTCTAAAGTGGTGTTATAAGTTTCACCAATAAAATATGGTAGACTTTTTAAGACTAAGATTGGTATATCATCATGCTGGGCCAAAATGAGTGGACTACTTATATTAAAAGCTACAAAATTTTGATATTAATCTGTTGTGGGGGGTATAGATCTAATCATGATAACTAAAGGGGATGGGAATAAAACCATAGGATATAACTTAGGCTGAGAGGTGACTACTTTTTTTCTCTTTTTTATGGAAATGATAATTCTAAAAAATCAACCCTCTTACCTTTGGTAGATGATCTTGTTTGTTTTCTTGGAATGCATCACCTTGATCTTGTGAGCCCATAAGCTAGTGGAGTTACCAGGAGCTTTGATATTTGCATGAAACTCATACAATGGTTGATGAGACTATCACCAATCTCTATGTAATTTTTGGGTCCCACCAGGCATGCCAAAAACTATTATCACATAAGATTGCACCTATCTTGATTATGTATCTTATTATGCAAGTCCCTAATGAAACAATGGAAAAACTTCCAAAGTTGTGGGACCTTGGCAATTTGATGTTAATATTTAGAGAAAGCCAACTTACTTTCACTAAAATTTGATGCAAATTGATAAGATATTAGCCTTTTGAAAATCTCACTCTTTCATGATTTTGAATCCTAAATTAGGGTTTTAATGGGGAAAAGGGGTGAAGGATTAAAATTTGTAAAAAACTAAAAAAACATGGTGATTACACCAATTTTATATAGTGGATCTAGGTGCTTGCTCAGAAAGCACAATAGGGCAGAAAATAGATTGATTTTATTTTAAACACAGACTTATGAAAATTTGGAAATTAGAGACAATATTTCAGTTAATTTTCAACAAAGGGAAAAGATCTTTATTTTAAACAATACTACCAAGAGGGAAAAATACCACAGATGATTTCTATTGAGATTGAAATAAAAGATAAAACTTCCATAAAAAATCAAATAACTTGCATGACACAGGGATTCCAAAGACAAGAAAGGAAAAACTCAACCTTATTTCTCTTTAAAGGCTACAACTTGTACTAAATACATTCAAAATGTATAAAAATATTACTAACAATAAAAAGATAGATTGGGCCATGGGGTCTGCCTATTTTTATACAAAATATCTCATAGATGAGATGTAGTTAACAAAAATTGAATACCCAATTGAAAGAGATCATGCAAATCCAAAAACCTCATGAAAAGGGGGCAAATTCCTTTATTTTTTGTCTTTCTAACTTGTAGAACAAATAGAAATGACATACATGAGTTGGGTGTGATTCTAAAAGTGGACTTGGTATAGCTGGAGATCTTCATGCAAGACACCTTAGATGATGGCTAGAAATAAATCTCCATGCAAGAAGTGGTGCTCAAACATGACTTTGTACTTTTTCAAAATGAAAGATAAAATTGAAAATAAATTTTCAAATCTCTTTTCATGCAAACCCTAGCATGCAAGACTAAAGTGAGATTTTTTAAGATCTAAGCCTTTATCACTTTTTACAAAAAAGGGGTGTGCAATTTACTTTTATAACTTGCACTTTTCATTTCACATTAATTAAAATAGAAAGTGAAATTTGCAACTTGATTTTTACAACTTCCACATTTAAAAGATATCAAGTGAAAATACATGTCTTCTCTTTCTTCAAAAGAGTTATAAAAATATGCAGATGTACTTTGTAATTAAAAATTATAATTATAATATCCTCAAAATGAAAATACACATGATAGAATTTTTTTAAAATGTCCAAAAGAGGGAAAATTAATTAGTCTTCAGGTTAGCTTCAACTTTCTTATCACTTTCTATTTACAACTTATCTAAGTATGCATCAAAGGCCTTGAATATCTCCTGTATTCATTCTTCATCTATCTCATAAGAATAAATTTTAGAAGCTATGTAGTCTACCTATACATAGAATAATTCTCTTTGGAAAGCCTTGATACCCTACATTTTGATTCTCATTCAGTTGACTACCTTCTCATAGTTGATAAACCTATGGATTAAAATTAAAACAAAGATTGTATCTTTACCATATTCCTTTTCAAGTGTTACCTTAAAATGTTGCTTAACTTGTTCTAAATGGTAGAGATTGTTAGTATCATCTAGTGGTCAACATGACATTAAATTCATCATGCCATCAATTTCATATAGTACATTAAAAGCTTTATTATGAGCCTCCTTAGCTCGCTCAATAGACTCAATCAATATTCTTATCTAGAATTAGGTAGCCCTATGTAATTCCTCGTGCTTGATAGAGTTCTTCAATATATTATCAATAATGAGGGTATTCATATCTATTGACTTTATGGCTATCAACTTGGGATAATACATGTTTAGATTTTGAATTTCCTCTTCATAGCTATTGATTTGTGCTTTCAATTTCCCTCCTCTCCATGTTGATGCCATAATGCTCTAGCCTTGTTCTGAGGGCCATGTTGCCACTTGTAATCATATCTTCAAACCATTATTTAGTATCCCATCCCATGTGAGAAATATCTCATACATAATCAATTATAGCTTGATATAGACTAATTGGCTATACTTCCTGTGGTTATTGTATTGTTTCACTAGGCTTTATGAATTGGTTGAGTGCTTTGGTCAATTGATCAACCTTATTTGTGAGTTCATCCTTGGTGGCTTTATCATGGTCAATTCTCTAGAAGAGAGATTCAATACCTCACTACACATCACGCTTGAGCCCCTCTCTCATTTTCCAACCAAGGTGTATTTGAGAGACTTGATAATATACCGCCTCAAGATCTCCTTTTGATTTGTCTAGTGGAGGAACTACAATCTCTACATATATCTCTCCCTTATTATCAATGAATGTTATTGAGAGGGTCTTGGGAGTGGAATTTATCTTCTTCTTGACTTCTAACATACCAAAGTCCAAAGTTTTGGGGTCAATCATTATCTTCCTCTTTTTGCCTACTGATTAGGCTAACCAACTAGGGGTATCCTTCTACATATCTAGCATGGTCACTAAAGAATTTATAGTTGATGTAGCGGCATTGACTAACACTATGACCAAGGAGGACTCTTGGGAAGATGAAAATGTAGGCTACTCAAGAGGTGTTTGTGCAAGCTTCTCCTTACCAATATCTTATAAACCCATGGCTATACCAATTGTTTGAGTTGCTCCAAGCTCAAATGATGGCATGGATGAAATAGTGGAAATGGGGGAAGTGAATTTAGGAATACGTGGGAGGGTGGAAGCCAAGGCATTGAATGTGTCAATTAGGTGCATAGGGCCACTTAGTGTTAGTGAGGTGAAAATGGTGGGATGAGAGGGAAAGGGAAAAATACTCACTCTAGAGGTTGAAGTGGCATATAGAATGGTAGTCAAGATAACTAACTCTAAGGAAATGTACTATTGAGTGGTGTTAGGGATCAATGGTGATGAAATACAAGGAATTATGAATAGAATAGAAAGTGGGAGTGGATCAAATGGGGAAAGAAAAGTGGGAAGAAGGGAAGGTGAAATAAGAATTTTGACTCCCACTTTAGGGGGACCCTAAGTGCTCCCTAGACTTATTTATGTTATCTACACTTGGCTAATTGAGGTGAGTGGAGTGGTAAATGAAGTGGGAATGAGTGGAGGGAGAGGAGCTAAAACTTTTGATACAATGGGAACCTAGGGTGCTTGAGGAGGAGAGGTAGTTAGTGGAAGTGTTGAATCCTCTTGAACTATAGGAGTGGTAGAAGGGGGAACAATGGATATAGGAGCTATTTTTATAGGATCCAAAGAAATAGAACTTTGTACTACTAGTGTTGTCTCTTCTACTAAAAGATCTATGGGTTCATTTACAACTTCCCCTTCCCTGATTGATTCTCCTTTCTTGGCCTTAGTCTTTATTTTCCTCTTCTTCTTTTGTTTAGGTCCAGTTGATGACTCATTAGGATGCTCCAATGTTGGTATTATACCCTCTATTCCTAATTTCAAGATTTTTTCCTTGACTCCTATGGTTTCTCTTATAGCTTGTACTCCTTTACCCCTTAGGTAATTAATAGTTCTATTGATGACATGTGACATTCTATCAAAGATTATTTAGGAGTTAACCACCAAACTAGTGGTATGGGTTTCACAATGACTTGGGTAAGGTATTGTAGATCCTCTCTAAAAGTATCATCTTCTAAGTCATCAGGCACTAGAGTCAAATCATAATCCTTAATTTTCTATAGGGACATTCTTGAGTAGTCCTTTATTCTCACCATCTCCTCATCATAACAATCCTCCTAGTAATATTCATAGTATGACACATGTTCATATGATACCACCTCTAATGAATGGATGATTTTATTATATGGGTCAAAATATGTCTTAGAAGCTAGGGTCCTTAATGTTACTTGGCTCATTTCTACTTGTGCACCTCTATCATTTAGAAGAGTTTGGCATGTATAATGGCTAGTAGAAATAGGGAAATGAATCCATTACTTGTGTCTATCTGAGAGGATTTTATAAGTTTCTACCAATTGTCGAACCAACTCCAAAAATGAATATTTATCACTTACATACCATGGGAGGGTAAAGAGATATCCACTAAAGCCTACTGCCCTACTATATGAATATATGGGGAATTGTATAAAGAATGATCCCCATTTAGTAATTTCCTCTTTTCATTCTCTAGAAAACCTTTCCTTCTTAAGCTCTAAATCAAACATGGTGATGATGTTGTAGATGAAATCATCATTAACTCTTCTAAATTATTTCTTACTAGCTTGAAGGGTGAGGTCAGGGTAGTAGTTGTATACTATTTTTATTTCTTCAGGAACAACATTAAGACCTGGGAACAATCTCCACCTAGCCAAAATATAAACAACATATGAGGTCATGTGGAATTTTTTTGAGGTTTGAAACTCTAAAAACTACTGATAACTATGCCCAATGTAATTATTACTTATTATTTTATACAGTCCAAATGTACTGATACATCCATTATTCATAACACTGGGCATCAGGATTGCCAGTGACTCTAAGTAGCAACGTTATAAAATATCCCACCTCTTCTATGAAATTAGAACTATACATTATCTTGGGAATTATAGTAGAAGAGTGTTTAGGGGTATTAATCCATTATTTATTGATTATCTTATGGCATCCATCTCTCTTTTCCTCATAGAATTGTGTAGATGTTTAGGAATCAAATCCAAATAACTCTTGAATTTAGGAATGGAAAACACTATGTTGATGTAGTCAGAGTCAAGGTCCATAATATTTTATACTTTATCATTATAGACTTACCTCTTATTGGGGTCATAATTTCAAGCCATTATCATAATCAATTTATGACTTTGAATGGTTAGGGGGAAGGCTACATCTTGTGGAAGTCTAGAGTAATAAATACTTTGTATCCAGTCATTTTTGAATTCTAATCCTATATTAGCCTAGAATTATCCTAGGTCAATATGATCTAAGTCTATATCATTGTTCTCCATGAGGTTGGATTCTAGATAAGAAATTACTCTAGGACCCTTTGATTTGAACTTCATCTCTTTGGGAGGAATGGGGATTATGAAAAATTCCTCTAAATAACCAACTATGAAAGTTAGTGTAATCTATAGGTGAATGAGGCACTTATTCCCTCCATTGGAACCTAGATGTGTTTAGATCATTTCCAATGTCTTCAATGTGTGTGAGATAAAAATCTCCAATGGAGGTGAGACATGCTTGAGGCAAGTCCACCTTCCATGGTGCTTTAAAGATGTTGGGTTCTTGGTGGAAATGGGAGGTGCTTGAGGTAGGTCCATTATCTATGGTGAAATAGGAAGTGATGAGGTTCAAAGGTGATTACAACACATTCAATGTCCACAAGGATGCTAGGGGGAAGGAATATTCTTTGAGTTTTTTATGGGAAGTATTCATTTTGATCAGGTGAAACTTTAAACTTTAATTACCAAAAACAAGAGGGGAAAATAAAAAGTTTGGGATGAAAACACCTCTGTAAAGCTTTCAAAACCTTGTATTACTTTGGGCTACCTTAAAAAATCAAAATTATCTTCTACAATAGACAAACCCTAAACTTGCTAGTAAATATGCAAAATGACACCTACCCCAACCTAGACTTTACAAATGAAAACAAGAAAACCTAAGAATTGAAAGACTTTTATGAGAAAGGAAGATTGAATCAAAAAAACAATACGAAGATGTATCATTTTATTCATGTAGATAACATGGATTGAAATTTATAGTCACTTTCACTTGGGGTATAGTTCGTATGCATGAAGCTTAAGGTTCAACTATGAGGGTGAAACTAACCAGAGATAAAAACACACTTAGAAATTTAAATAATGACAATTCTTTACAAATCCATTAGTTTTTAGGCAAACCCTATAATTAATATAGGTAATGTTTGTAGGTGGTAGAGGTTGGACTTGATTGGAATAGGTCCACTCTTTATGGTTTTATTTATCTTGGTAAGAGGCAAGGTTTATTTTGTACTTTGTATGTTTATGAAAAATGTACAATGTGAATTTTGATCTCTACTACCTGTGGAAGGACTTGATAGGTTTGGTGGAGGTTGGACCTAATTTAGGCAGGTCCACCCTCCACTGTAAATATAATGAGTTGGTAGGGATCATTTTTTAGCATGCACTTTTCATGTTTTTAAAATGTGTAATGTTCATGATAGGCCCCACTTCCTATGGATGAGGGTGAAAGTGAACTAGTAGAGGTTGGACCTACTTTGGGTAGGTCCACTCTCCATGGTTTAGTTACTTGGTTGGTAGAGTTTGGAAACCATCATGCATTTTACACATTCAAAAATTTGAAAAGTGCATGAAAAGTTTTGGGTTCTATAATTTTAAGGCTTTAGATGCCTTGTGAGAACTAGAACCCATGAAGCAATTTATAGTGGGGAAAATTGCATCTAGAGTTTTGAATTCTATGAGGTAAAGGAAAATGGATTTCTTGGAGGGATAAGGGTTTTATCTAAAAAAGGGGAATCCCTTAGGGTTCTATATGTAATGATATTTTTTAGATAAAAATCTCAACATGTAGATTTTAACACATTTATTATGTTGCTTGGTAATACAAGCCTTGTATTGGTGGTTATATTATAAGGCAAAAAGATGGTGTTCATCAAGTAAATAAAGGGTATGAAGGGAAACTTCACATAATTCTTCATCGAGAATGGTACCATGAAGAGATATACGAAGAGAAGGAAGCTCAACTTCTAATATAAGAATTGATTTAGAACCATAGACTAGAGAGAATGGAATTGTCCTAGTGGCAATACATATGCTAGTCTGATAGGCCCAAAGAGTAGGGTAAAGATGAAGGTACCATTCTGTATGGGTTTCAAAAATTATGTTTTAAAGAATTTTTTTGAATATTTTATTAGTGGACTCAGCTTAACCATTACATTTTGATGATAGGACATGAAAAATTTGTGATTGATCTTGAATTTAGCATAGAGCTATTTGACATCCTTATTTTTAAAATTATTATTATTATCTAAAATGATAGTATGGGGAACACTGAAGCAGTAAATGATTTGATTAATAATAAATTTGGAAATGGTTTTACCATTAACATTAATAAAGGGCATGGATTCAACCCATTTGGTAAAATATGTGGTAGTAGTAATGATACAAACATGCCCATCTTAGTAGTGAGGTAATTTTCCAATGATATCTAATCCCCACATGGAAAATGGCCAAGGAGATTCATCATTTTAAGCTCAACTAGAGGTGAATGAATTAAATCATCATGAAGTTGGTAAGAAGTACAATTTTTAGTGAATTTGATTGCATCCTTTTTAAGAGTATTCCAAAATTAACCCATACATAGGCATTTATGGGCTATAACATGTCTTCTATAATAACCACCATAAATGCCCCCATGTGCTTATTCAAGAAGAGGAGGTACCTCATCTTGCATAACACAATAGAGTAAGGTACCTTAAATATTGCAATAGTAAAGGATGCTATATTGAAATATATAATTGAAAGATTGTATATGAATATGTGTATTTTCATGAGTCTAAGTTAGGAATATGAGTTTGATGTTTTAGAAAATTAACAATGTCTTTATACCATAGGATTTATCGAATGGTATAAACCTCAATGTGGTAGATAAGTGAATCAGTGATTGAGTAGAAGATGAAGATTTTATTATTTATATAATAAAATTAGGATTGGAAAGAACTTGGTGAAGATGAAAGAGATATGTTGAATAAGTGAGGGAATTGGTAATGGAATTTTGATATCGAGAGATAGGCTCAATAGTGAAAGAGATGAAAACCTTAGCAAAATTAGTTGCAATTTGATGATAGTAATTGAGATTTTTGATTTTGCATTGGTAATCACCATTGACTTGGTGAAAAATAAGCTAGGAATCACCTAAGGCATGAAAATATTAAATGTTTAAATTAAGAGTAGCCCCCATGCCTAGGATTAGAACTTCTTATTCGGCCACATTGTTAGTGACATCAAAGGTGAAGAAAAAAGGTAAATGCATGATTTTGACAAGAGGACTTGTAAGAATTCAACCTACCTCAGATCCTTGAAGGCATTTAACACCATCAAAGTGAAGGGTCCAAGTATCTTCATGCAAGTCAACAATAATTTCAAGAAGTTTTTTGATGACTCCCTTAGGTTTAGTAGTATTAAGGGAAATAGTGGATTCATCAAGATTACTTGCCTCAAGATCAATGATATAGTTATGAAAGTAATCTTTGAGAGAAATATCTTGATTGAGACCTTTAATATAGAGAATATTATCATCTAGGAGACTATCTTGAAGGTGAGTGGAAGCTGGTATAGAAGCTATAAAAAACTGATCAACTATGACTTGTCCTTTAATAACTTTTTGAGTCATAATATAGAGATAAAATTCCATAGGAATGACCATCCATTTTCCAATTCTATCTCCAGGAAGAAAGGCTATGGATAAGAAGTGACGAAGGGGGTCAAAATGAATGATGACATAAATAGTTTGGTAAAGCATGTAGTGTTGAAGATTTTCAATTGAGAAAGATATGTTGAGGTAATCACGTTCAACTTTGGTATAACATGTATCATAATCTATGAGGCTTAGACTAATGTAATAAATGCCATACTCTTTGCCAGTATAATATTGTTGGGTAAGCATTGCCCCAACTGATATGGGTGTGGAAAAAGTAGAGAAGATCAAGGGTTGATATTTGGATGGAGGAAAAAGTGTAGGCAGGTGAAGCAATAAATCTTTCATTGACAAGGTTTCATCCATTCTAAAGCATTACATTTCTTAAGAAGAGAATTGATGGAGTGGATGCGATAAGCCATTCTAGGGATGAATAATCTAATTTCCCCAAGTTTGCCTAAATAAGTATGAATGTTAGGAATAAAATAAGGAATGGGCTTGTTGTTGATAGCACTAATCTTAGTAGAGTCAATGTCGATGCCATAGAGAGATACTAGGAATCCTAATTTTTTTCTAGATGTGACACCAAAGACACATTTGTAAGGATTGAGTCTAACCCAATATTTAATAAGGTGATAATAAATGATAACAAGATATAATAGATGAGTCATATGAATTTTGGATTTAGCAATAAGATAATCCATATATATTTCAATAATTTTGTGGATTATATCATGGAAGATATGTGTCATTGCTCGTTGGTAAGTATCTCTAGCATTTTTGAGGCTGAAGAGCATTTTGACATATAAATAGGTACCCCATTTCATGGTGAAAGTGGTTTTATGTTGGTCCTCAAGGGCAATGTGAATCTGATTATAGCCCAAGAAGCCATCTATAAGAGATAACATTTCATAACTAGTTGTAAAATCAATGATGGCATCTATCAAAGGTAAAGGGAAGTTATCTTTGGGACAAACAACATTAATATTGAGTAAATTAATACAAATGTGAATGACCATAGTTAACTTTTTTTAACAAGAATAATGTTAGAAACCCATTTAGAATAGTTCGTTGGTTTGATAAATTTAGCATCATGTAATTTGATGATTTCCTTGTGACATAAGGTGAAAACCTTAGGTGGAAATTTATTTTACTTTTGACTATAGGCCTAGCATCAGGATAAGTGATAATGTTATGCACCATAATGTTAGGGTCAATAATCATAGGACCAAGCAAAAATATCATGATATTTATCAATGAATAAGATAAAATTATCATGTTTGATAAGTGAGAGTTCATGAAAAACTATAATTGGTTGAGGGTAGGATGGAGTACCATACTCAATTCAAGTGGCTTATTTGATAAGCATATCATTACCATCTTATAAATGGTATGGTGTATTAGGTAAATAATAAATTGGATTAGCTTTGGGATCAATGCTAGCAACAAAGTTGTTGAAACAAGGAGATTTGGCTTTAAAATTCCCAAGTTTATGATGTTGTTAAGGAAGTTGAGGTTCTTGGGCATGAAGTATTTTAGGAATAGCTTCATTACTAGGCAAAGTGGGAAGAGGACCATAATACTCAACATCTACTTTGAGATCTAAAATTTGATTACCATGGTGATCATACTCAGAATATATCTAATGAACATCGATGGCCTTGGCATTTAGTGTAATCTTGGGAGTAGGAGTGATAGATATGTCAGAAGGGATTGGAGTGTTATTAGTTTTGGTGATGGGGGAAATATCAGAAGAAATGATTAGATATATATGTGGTAAAGGAGATATATTAAGTGTCAAAGGTTCATAAGGTATAATTTGATCTACTACCTAAGGGGTATCAAGAATTGGAGAGTTGGTAGGAGGCACATAACCTTTGGGATCTAAGTCATGATCCGTATAAATGGTATAGACATCCCACTTAAAATCATGAACTTGAGATAAGGTTTTCTGATAATGTTGGACACCCAAGTCTTGATATTGAGCTTGGGTCATTATGTAATTATCATTATATGTTGGATTAATTATACATGCTTGAGAGTCAAGGGGAGTTTCAGAAGGTGAAATCTTGATATTACTAAAAGTATGTGGAAACATGATGAGAGGATCTTGAAATAATTTGGCCACTCCAAAATCATTGTAAGTGAAGGAATCTTTAGGTAAATAAGGCTCATACGCATTACATGGAGGGGGAAAGTTAGTGATATCATCAATAAGAGGAATAGTATAGTCCCAAGGTAATAAATAAAGGAAGAAGCCACTAAAAAATGGATGGAGGTAGCTTGGTAGTATTACAAATATGTTGTAATTTATTAGGTTCATCATCATCAAAATATGTAAGAGTGACTTATAAATCAAGATTGATGTTGATAAACTTGTGTAGAGGATCACTATTGATCTTAGGAATGGTAAGAATATGGTAGGAACTGAGAATTGGGATTAGGAAGTTAAATTCTCCATTGGTTGGGATCAACCTCTTTTTTATATTGTTTTCCATTATGTAAGAATTTAATGCATTGGCTATTGGAAGAAGTAATGGCCCTCATTCAATGAGTCTATGGGTGACCAAGGATTATATTATAAGATAAGGGTAAATCAAGGACCATAAGCTTAGTTCAAATGGTCTTAGGTCTAGTGGTTAATGGAAGCCAAATGCAACCAAGTAGATTTTGATTTGTCTTATCAAAACCATAATAGGTAAGACAAGTTTGTTTGAGATGATCCTTGTTATAACCAAATTTTTGGATTAGCCACAAAGCTGTCACATAAATACTAGAGCCTTTGTCAACTAGAAATTTATGGATAAGGGTAGTATTAATGGATATTTTGATAAAAAGTGGTGGATCATCGGCATGAAAAATAATTTCATCATTGATCATGTCCTCTTCAAGAAATTCAATATAAGGCTTGGAAGAAGGACACATAGTTTCAATGGTATTTACATTGGTAGGTTAAGTTTCAATAGAAGGTGGTTCTTCATCGATAAAGGATGAATCTTCAATTTATTAGAGTAATTGCATAAGTAAATTTATATGATAGGAGTAAGTATGAACCAAATCCCTAAGTGGAATCTTACAAGGCATAGAGTTAAGTTATTCAATAAAGTTCCAATGAGATTTATAAGAAGAACCAACATGAGGTTTAGGAGGTAAAGTATATTTTGAAGGAATATATGTGGTTGGATGTTTGGAAGGAGGAAGCGGTTCCTCATGGGATTTTGAAGATAGATTATTAGTTTTCATATCTTTGAGAAATTTTTCTTCTAAAGATGGCTTCTTAGGTTTGGTAATGAGATCTTTATGGGCTGGCTTGCAATGATAATTAACCTTAGCAGTGTTAACATATTGAGAATTTTTATAATATTGATCATAATCAGTATCAATGGCATATACATCCTTGGTATTAGGTTGATTATTAGTTGTATAAATTTTTTTTTAGTTATTTGGGGTAGAATTTTTAGAAACCTATCATTTTTAAGAAGTAGTGATGTACTCTTGATGATGAAGGTTGATCATGGATTCATGATTAAATGAATCACAAAACTTATGGGAGATAATAAATTTAGTGATTCCTCTACAAAACTCATGGGAATGACCAATTTCGACATAAAACAAACAAAATTAATTAGGTTCATACCATTTAAGAGGATTGTTATGATAGGTGAAAGGTCTAAAGGGTGGTAAGAGTTGTTTCATTTGATACATAGAAAGTGTTGTGTGAGAAAATGAAGGGATATTAGCTTGGGTAACTCTAGGTTTAGTTTGTGGAGTATTACTAGTAATGGCATTGGTAGATGTTTGAAAATATCCTTTTATAATTTTAGGATTAGGTTTGAATTAATTCATGAGAAAGTCTTGACATTTAGCTTGATAAAAAGCTTCATTAAGTATTTGGGGAGCAAAGGTTTGAACCTTATATTGAAGAAGAGTTAAACTAGTTATAAATATTTTAAACAAGTTATCATTAGTCATGTTATGGTCAACTTTATGGGCCAATGATTTCCATTGTTTGATAAAATCATGAGTTGATTCAGTGGGAGATTGCCTAACATTAATGAAGTGGCTAAGATAATTTTTGGGAAGGTCATTGTGTTGAAACTCTTTAACTAAAGGATTTACCAAATCTTCAAGTTTCCAAATGGAATGTTTGGGTGATTGGTTATACCATTATAAAACATCACCAACAAAGGTTTTGACTAAGATTTTAGTTGTGACAAAGGTATTAGTTTGGATCCACTCTTTGTAAAGATTACAAAAGGCTTTATGAAATGAGGCTCGGTCTTTAGTCCCATCATACTTGATAGTTGGAAATATGATATCAATATAAATGGAAATAATAAAGGGTGATAAAGGATCATTCTAAATAGTTTGAAGCATTTTGTTATTCATTATGGGTTGAGGAATAACATTGCCTGAGGCATCTCTAAGAGGTGGAGGAATGTTAATGGGATTAGTTTGAGGATGAATATTAGGAGGTTGATTAGCCATATTAATCAAATGATGTTGAAGTTGAATCATTTGATTGGTGTTAGAGTTTTGCATTATGTTCATTTGCTAGATAACTTGGGTAAGAGTTGAGTTGTATTAGGACGTGGGTTGGTGTTGGTAGGAGTAATCCAAAATTTGGTATTAGGGGGAGGGTTATTAAAAAATGGATTATTATTGGGCTTATTGATTAAAATTGTGTCAATTTCTCCCACATTATTTTGAATATTTTGAAGATGAGAAGTATCTTTGTAGGTATAGAAAGGATCAAACCCATCAAATTCATCTTGTGGTATTATTTACACCATGTTACAAGTTATGGATGAAGGAGAGGAAGAGGTTCCCTAAGAGTGATGTTGCTCTTGGGAGGAAAACAGAGGGAGGAATGAACATACCATATAGTATCTAAATGGATTTAAGATATCTAAGAAGATTATGATAGGAGACTTCATGATGATTTGAGAGAAATGAACAAAATGCTAAGAAGGAGAAATAGAGAATTGGGTCAGTAGATAAGGAAAGTAGAAAATGGTATAGAGTCGATTGGATCAACCTAGTATAGAGAACAAGGTCTAAAAATTATAAAGAATCAATAGGTTTGGCCTAGTACAAAAAATAGGGGCTAAAAAATATACAAAGTCGATAGGGTTAACCTAGTATAGTAGGTAGGGAAAAATAGATAGTCTGTAAGAGACTATGTCAATAGAAATGACTGTGTACTAAAACAAGAAAAAAATTCAAGTATTTATAAAAGTAAGAAATGAATGGAAATACACAATCAATTTGGTAAAAGAGGTTGATCCAATTGAGGCACACAACACAAAACCTTGTACCAATGCTGGATAATGCACATTTTTACAATACAACATACAATTAATCAAACAGAAAGCAGTCGACTTAGAAAGTAATAGCTAACTAAGTGGTCAACATAAATGTTATTAGATTATTAGAGTATGATTTTAGATGTGATAGGAAGTTGGTTGTAATAAAGGAACTAGAAAACAATCTAAGGATGGTTTTAGGATGTTTGGGATGAAAGGGATCCATATCGGTAATGGTACTAGCTTGGTATTGGGGCTTACCCCCTCACTTCACACACCATAGTGATAAGGGTGTTAGGTGATTATCCAAAATATACCATTAACCATGTGTTTATACTTTGGCTATAAAACCAAGTCATCTTCCCCCTTGGTGATGAAATCTTGTAGGTTGGCCTTAGGTAGACAATAGTTTAAAGTGTGTTTTAAGATTTTATGATTTGGTAATGTGTGCATAAAAGAGAAAATAGTATCACTAAATGGTATATTAAAAACCACCTAATTAGACTATGTGATCTATTCTAAGCATGCATGTAAAAATAAATGAATGTGTTAACTAATTACTAACATGTAAGTGTTAATTACAAATTTGAAACATAGTATAATTTTAATTTAGTTGATAGTGTATGAAGAGAATATAGAACATAGTCAATAGTGTCAATTTTGTACTACAGAAGCAAGGGTCTAAATTTGAACTACACCAACAATGTCGACCTAGTTTTCTAAATAACACCTAGAATATAGAACTACATCAATAGGGTTGACTTAGTTGTTTGTATAGGGTCAGTTTTAAAGATTACAAATTGTGAAAATAGAACTATAACAAATGCTAAAAATGACAAAGAAGGATAGAAAGGAACCTTGGTGGGTTGGAGGATGTAGATGAAAATATGATTGTTGTTGAAGAACCTTGATTTATACTTAAATTCTACTAAATATGTCAATTGGGTTGAATTAGTTTTATAGATCCTATTTGTTGAAAACCTAAAAAGTGTACTATGTCAATAGGGTTGACCTAGTAGGGTGAATTAGAAGTTTGAAAATATATAAGATCAACTAGGTTGACCTAGTATGTTGAACTGAATGACTAAAAGTGTACAGGGTTGACCTAGTAGGTTGAATTATAGTCTAGAAAACCTACACAAATAGAATGGAGTTATATTGATGTGACTATGTGTTAAACTTGTGCACATAATTTAGTACTATGTCAACATTGCCAACCAGGTATCGTAAACATATGATAATAAAAATGATAAAATAATGAAAAATGTGAAATAAAACCTAAAACGGTTAGATTCACGTCAGGTTCACCAAAATGTATGAAACAAAAAATGCATCATGTCTATAAATCAATCCTAACTTGAAGAAGATAGATCATACCATATACTTTTGATTGGGGACACATTTATTAAGTGAGAACATAAATAATATGGGGATCAACTATACCTAATTAGGGGATCTCTTACCACAATACACCATGATAAGAAGGGTTCTAAAGCCTTTAGTAAAGAACAATCATTCTATAACCCTCAGGGGATCCTACATTTTGATATCTCACTAAACTAACAAGTAAAGTAAATCTAATATAGTGTTCACCAAATCTTGTGGCATAATATGAGGGGTTAGTAAACAATAAAAACATGCATAGGAGAATCTAAATTAAGCTATGTATGAGTAAACCCTACTACATGGAATAAGAAGAGTAATATTATTCAAAGTCAATACTTATGCTACTTCTATCTACTAAAAAGAGGAGAAAAGTTAGAGAGTACTAACCTGAGTGATGAACCCATTGAGATTCAATCTCTCCCATAGCCAAAGGGTCTTTGTAATAGGTTTTTGTGGTTGTTAAGGATCACTAATAAAGGCCAAAGCATCTAAGACTTATCCACAAGACTAGATTCTCCAAGTAGAAACCCTAAGATAAGACTCTTCAAGTAGAATGGTGGAAGAGAAGATTGTAAAGAAGTGCAAACAAATAATAAATCTTGATTTCATATTGAAATAAAGATGAAATGATCTTGTATATATAGGAAAATCTAACCCTAAACATTACAAATATTATTTCCAATCAGGTCAACTCAGTTGGTACTATGGGATGATGCCAAACAATATAGGGTCAACATTGCCTATGTAGTTATAAAACTACTAAAAAAGGATTTAGGCTAGAAAATGTAAATAAAAGTTGTAAATGATTAGAGGAGGCTAAAAATAAGGAGTAATATCTTAGGGAATGGTTTTTAGGAGCTGGTTGTATTGGTAATATGTGGCAATAAGGGAAAATAATCATGAGAAGCACCAATGGTTTGCACACCCATTTCACGGTGCACCCCTTAGGGTGTGCACTCAAAGAGACTAAGTCTCGATGGGTTCTTTCAAGATGTAAAGCATTATTATTTGATAAAATTTGAAAATATTATGTGCATATAGTAAGTCCTTCAAAATGAGGATGTTAAATCCCTTTGTGATCACTTCAATATCAAACACATATCTTTTAAACCATACTATCCTCAAGGAAATGACCAAGTTGAGGCATCCAATAAAAATATCCTCAAAATCCTTAAGTAGATCATCAATGATGTTGGTCATGACCAAAGTTTATAGCTTTATCCTACCTTATGGGATTACCACACAAGCATCCATATACCTAGGGGAAACTTTATATTCACTTATCGATGGAACCAAATCTACTTTGCCAATCGAGATTGAGTTACCTTATTTGTGTGTCTCCTTGTAATACCTCATTAATGATGAGGAATATTAAGTTACACACCTACATGAGCTAGAGCTTCTAGATGAGATAAGACTTAACACACTTAATCATTTATAAACATATCAAACAAACTTTACCATAGTTATAACAAGAATATCAAAGCTAGAGACTTTAAAATTGAAGATCTTATCTTGAAGGAAATCCAAAAGAACACCAATGTAGAGTGGGGAAAGAAAGAAAATTTTGAACTTAATTAGTTAAGCCCATATGTTGTCATATCCAAATATGGATTAAAATCCTACAGATTAGAAATAAAAGATGTATAATAACTTGAGCTGATTAACTAGAACAAAAGCATAGTATTCTTTACTAATACCCCAGATTACAGACAAAACAAAATAGCAAGAATCCTAGAATGCTCCATAGGTTCTTTTCCCTCCTCTTACCTTGGTCTCCCTTTAGGGTTGAAAGCTCCTGAAGCCTTTTGGGAAGGATTTATTAACAAATTTAGTAAGAAATTGGCAGGATGGAAAGGCAGTCTTCTAAGCCAAGGTGGAAAGCTCACACTCCTCAAAGCAAGTCTTCAAAGCATACCTACGTATGCTTTGAGTCTTTTCAAAATCCCCACTAAATTTGCTGAAGCTATTGAAAAAATCCAGAGAAACTTTCTTTGGTCAGGTATTGAGGAGAAAAGGAGAATGCCTCTTATAGCATGGGATAACATTTGTAAACCTGTCAGGGATGGTGGACTTGGTATAAGGAAAATTAGAAGTATGAATACAGCCCTCTTAGCTAAATAGGGGTGGAGGGTTTATCAGGAAAATAAAGAATGGAGTAAAATATGGAAGCGCAAGTACTTATTCAAGGCAAAGTCACTCCCTGAATTCTTTACTACTCCGGACATTTATCATCCTTCTGCCATATGGGGGGGCAGTCCAGGGGACAAAACATGTTTTAGAAGAAGGAAGCTCATGGAAAGTTGGAAATGGTAAAAAGGTGAAGTTCTGGGAAGATATTTGGTTAAGAGGAAAACTGTTACAGGAAGAAATCCAAGATAAAGATGTTATAGATAGATGCAAGCAAAGATTGGGAATAACAGTTAACCAATACTGGCAGAACAACTCTTGGGTTAACCTCACTGACTATGATCAAGATCTCAAGGATATTCAATTATCCCTAAATGCTATATCTCTATATCCTAACCATGAAGATAAAATTGTTTGGCACAATGAGCCAAGCGGACAGTTTAAAGTTTCTTCCATTTTCACCTCTAAGGGAAATGGTAGCAAACCATTATGGACGAGAGCCTGGATTAAGGGGCTCATCCCTAAAATCAAATTCTTTTTCTGGACCCTTCTCCAAAACAAAATATTGACTTTGGATAATTTACAGAAATGCGGAATTAATATTGTAAACAGGTGTATTCTTTGTAAAAAAGACCTTGAAGATAGAGATCATCTGTTCGTGAATTGTTCCTTCACTCAACTAGTTTGGAAGGAGATTCTCAATTTGTGGGGCATTACATGGATTCACCACAAAAATGTGGAATTATCTCTCAAATGCTGGTATATCCCCTCAAAGAATCCCGAAGTTCTTTTTTTATGGAAACTTACTCTTCCCCATATTTGGTGGGGAATATGGAAGGAAAGAAATAACCGAATCTTTAGAAATAAAGAACTTCCTAGATGGGTGGTAGGACAGAACATCATTAGAGCTTTAAAGGAGAATTTTTTATCACAAAAGAATCGAAGCTCAACTCTCCAAGTGAATAATCCCTTAAGGATGGATAATCCTATAGGTAAACCTGATAATCCCAGATCAGGAGTTACTTGGAATGTTCCCCCTCAAGGATGGATTAAAGGAAACTTTGATGGTCCTGCCAAAGGGAACCCAGGGAATGTAGGTTGTGGTGGAGTTTTGAGAAACCATATGGGAAAGGTAATTGATGTTGTTGCAATCCCCATTAGTAAATCGAATTGCCACATAGCCGAAGCTACAGCTGCCCTTCAGACCCTCAAAATAGCTGTGGAATCGGGATATCCCAAATTGTGGCCTCAAGGGGACTCATTGAATATTATAAATATTCTTAACAATATAAATACTGTGTCTTGGACCATAGAGGATAAGGTAATGGAGATGAGAACATTAATAAATTTTTGAAGAAGTGATTATAACCCACACCTTTCGTGAAGCCAATGGTGTTGCAAATTGGCTAGCTAATTGTGCAGTTCGGGCAGGTCAAATAGTGAGGTGGCATGAAATATTAGAAAACAATGTGGATTTGAGGGCACTCATTCTTCATGATGCAACCCATGCAAAGGAAGGAAAGATTGGAGTGTAATAGAAATATAATGAGTAGGAGGAGTGGCAGCGCGGGGAAAGGACAACAATCATTAAAGAGGAAGACCCTCAAGAGTGAGAAGCGGATCCTGAATAAGCACAAACAAAACTGACTTTCTAATCAATTTGGCAGCAGGTGGGATCATTGTAAAGACTATAGCAATTGGGTTTCAAAGAAAATGAGTATGGCACGCGAAAGGAAGGAGAACCCCGGAAGCAGGAACCTAAGAGCTGTGATGAATGGAAAGAGAAACAAGAAGTCTGGAGAATTCTGTAGAAAGGAAAAGTTGCGAGCTATATGGAAAGACTCCATGGGTCAAAACCACATATCACTATGGCTTTTTTCAAAAATTGGACTGATGAAAGGGTCACCCTGCATGGTATCACAGTGAACCTAACAGAGGATTTTATAGCTGAGGTTACAAGGCTGCCTACGAATGGACTTAAAATCTCCAAGCAGACAAGCATTTTGAATGAGGCCTTTTGTAAGTTCCCCAAGACGGATGAGGAAGAGCAAAATCTAGTCAAGAACGGGGATTTCTATGAATTGGATCAGATTAAAGGGATATGGAGGGATGTCTTAAGCTACATAAGGGAGTACTTCATCCTGGACGGAAGAAGTAAGCGAGTGCACAAATTCCACTTTGTCTTCCTTAACCATTTCAGGCACAAGGTAAGTTTGTCTTTTCCCTTTTGTCTTCGCTTCTCCTTGGTCCAAAGTTTATATGCTCATAGGAAAAAGGAAATGCACCCTATCCTACATGAAGGCCTTATTCTGTTAATCGAAGGCTATTTTAAGAATAATGCAATGGTAAAGCACCCCAAATAGGGGAAAAATAAGGAGTCAGGGAACAAAAAGAGTGAAAGTGTAAACAGGAAAGGCAAAATCAAGCTCCCTAGTGCTAAAAAGCAGAATGTAGAAGAAGAAATGGAATGGGAGAGAATTGATAAACCCAGGGAGGAAAACTTGGAGGAAGAAGAAGGAACTGAAAGCTAGGATACAAACTCTAATGAGGATGAAGAATGTCCTGAGAAGAATGAAAAAGATGATGTCAACACAGAGGAGGATTTTGCAAATAGAACAAAAGATACGGAGGAAAATCAGAAAGTGTCAGAGGATGAATTTGTCCAGGATGGCCCTGTTGAGGACCCAGCTTCAAAGAATGAAAAGGAAACTACAGGTTAGGATGATAATCAAGATATGGATATGGAAATTCAAACTAGAATTAAAGAGCAGGAACAAAAGGGTTGAGAGGATATCTTTGAAGAAGTCAGGAATAGTCCCAATAAAATTTTTGAGGAATGGAGAGGGAAAAAATAGAATATGAAACACACACCAATGACTTGGGTTAATTGCAAAGCAGAGGAATCTTTCCAACTTGATTCTTGGATGTGTAGGGAGATTATGGATCTCAAAAAGAAAGTGGAAACTATGGAAGATACCTTGAAAGCTGTATGGAACAAAATTAACAATATGGAAAATCAGATAAGAGAGATCCCAGTCAAGCTCAAAGCCTATGAGAATAACCTTCAAGAACTCATTAAGGACAATAGAACGAAAATGGAGGAAGTTACATCCAATATTTGTGCTGCTGCTGTCAATATTGGAAAAAGAGCTAATGAGGAGACCAAAGCCTTGGAGGGACCTAGCAAAAGGATGAGACAAAGTTCAAGAATGAAGGTTACACAAAAAGGAGCCATGCTGGCGGCAACCACTACCCAGGATACTGTTATGAAAGGAAAAGAAACTATGAAAATGATATTGGAACTGGATGAATAATCTGGTTCCTCTTGTTGGTTATGAAATTGGTCATGTTCTTTGTTTTCTTTTTGTAATCCTATGCCTTTGGTGTAGCCAGATCTCTGTTAAATCTGGGTTTTGACTGGTAGTCCTTCTGGTGGTTTCAGGTCCATTAAAAACCTATTTTTGCTTCTTCCTTGTTGTAGTTTTTAGGCTTTGCCTGTGGTTTTGGATGCTCTTTCTTTCAACATCATGCATCTCTATTGTTTCTATACATAGTGGCTCTAATGTTGTTGTCTAAAAAAATTAAAAATTAATAATAAATAAATAAAAACATCCAAAAAATAAAAAAGAGAAAATTAAATAATTATCCAAAAGTGAAAATTGTTTTTATGGCACTTTAGGTAAGTAACATGGTGAAAACCAATTTTTAGCACCATATGTAATGTTTAATCTATAAGTACCCATTTACTTAGGGGCATCCCCATTTTGCCTTACCCTAAATCATTAATATTTATCATGTCCATTATCTATAATTGCCCATTTACTTAGGGTCATCCCTAATTTTATTTATCCTACATTGTTCATATCCATCCCAACTTAAGTCATCCTAAACATCTAATCACTAATCCATCCCATCAATGCAACTACCCATCATTTTGTCTTGTTTTGACCCTAATAAAAATGAAAAAGAGGTCTTGGTCATTATTTTGTTAAAATATCAATACGTTTGTACTCTTATGGAGAAGCACCATAACAAATGTTAATTTGGTACCACAAAAAATTTTACTTGCAATAATCCTTGGAGAGCACCCACTCACTTTCTGTGCCCACTCATCCTTCCATTTTTTGTCATTTTCCATCTTAGTTGCTAGGTTCATTTTTCCCTTTGCTAGTGACCTCTTGTATATACTTATTTTCAAAATCCCCAAAGCTTAGAAAATTTATGAAAAAATTAAAGACATTATAAAATATAAAAAACCCTAAAAATCATAAAATCTATAAATCCATAAAAATATTCAAAATCATAAAATTTAGAAAAAACCAAAAATACCTAAAATTTTGTAAAAATCCCAAAATACAAAACTATCAAAAAATACCAAAAATCACTAAAAATTTCTAAAAATTTCAAAATAAAAAAATCAAATAATCAAAAAATAAAAATAAAAAATAATATAAAAATTAGAAAAGTTAAATAATAAAAAATAATGTAGGAGATGCATTTGTTTTTTGTGATTTTGTGTGTGCTCTTGTTATTTACTTGCTTGCTTTCATACTTTAATTTTTTTTTAAACTTGACTCAGTCCATATGCGTATTATAAAAATGTCATCATAATCTTCCATTTAATGGTACATCATGTCATGCACTTTGACTTGATTCAGTCCTTATGCATATTACAACAGTGTCATCGTGGTCTTCCATATCATGATGCACCATGTCAAGTGTTATATAAAAAATAATGTTGTTCAAACCATTTGAAAATATTTTCCAGATTAGTATCAAAACCATCCATAATCATATCCCCCATAGTAATTCCATCCCAATCCTCCTCCATAATTAATTATCTACTCTCAATATCTATGTGCACATCACTTCATCCTCACACCTCACATGTTCAGTTGTCAATTTATTTTAACCACCCATTCAACTTATCAATCTATTTTAACCACCCATTTCACTTGTCAATCCCAATCAACCACCATCTTAGTATCACACCTCTCTTTTCAAAAATCCTCAAACACCTTGCCTTTCTTATCCCCTTTGACTAATGTTACTCCCATATCATACACCTTGTCATATCTATAGCTACCATTTGATTTTTGAGATTGTTCATCACTTAACTCCCCATCACTTCCCCTCTCAACACTTAGTTGATCAATCTACCACCAAATTTTTTATTCTCATGTCTTCCTTCATCTTCCCTATTTACACTCCTTTGCTTGGCCATATCCCTATCTTCCATATTGTTCATTATCCTACATCATCATCATCACCATCCCATATTATTCTTAGTATACTTGGGACTCTTTTAAGCACCTTAATTACTTTATAAATACCTTATCATACCATTCCTATAGACAATATATCATTCTCAATTCCCTAGTCAATTGACATTCTATAGTATATGCTTTCATTAGATACAATGTTCCTTTTCCATCTCCATCTATACTATCACTCATTACCATATTTTAAACCTCACCTTTTTAACTTTTTCTTTACTCTCACATTGATTTTGTTTCATTTCATTTCTTTCACAAATTTTGTTTCATTCATTTCATTTTATTCCATTTCTCCCACCTCCCACATTCATGCATTTGATTTCCTTTCTAAAGTTGCATAAAAGTCCTTCTAGCTAGTAGCTAATTTATAATTTTTTATCCTTTGAGAAGCCTTCCATAATTTCCCTTTTATTCTTATCTGAGTAAGCACCTATATCACCTTGTGTGAAATCCCAAGAACTCTCCCATTATTAGTATTTAAAATTAACATTTCTTGTTTGCCACAACAACATCATCCCTAATTAACTAACACCCCATTGATTCACCTTATTCATCCTTGTCTCATGGCCCTTCCTCATTTTCCAAAACCTAGTCACCAACACATTCTCCCTTAGAAGAAAGATTATTTCACATACAATTACCCTAATAACAATCAAGCTCATCAATAATAAGGTTATTGATCATTATCTTGTACCACTCATCCATGCATCTCCATGTATGCTCACTTAAATACTATCATGGCACGCCCTCATCTCTACTTCAATTTATAAAATCTAATTAGGTTGGTTGCTTGACATGCGCCCTCTTTTGATTAAATCTTAATGTTTTTGCCTTCTTGGTTACTTCATATATTTTATACATGGGGATTTATTTTTCTCGCTATCTTTCCCTCCAATCATCCTTTCCCAAATCACAAATTCATATTTTTTGTTGCATTTCCCAAACTGACATCCATCAAAAAATCCTAAAGGCTCAATTATCCATGTCCTTTGCCTCTTTTAGTTTTCCATTTTATTGAGGAAACTCACTATCTAGTCACTCACTCAACATCAAGATCAATTTTTTTGCACTATCTCTGTTGCCACTTTTAACCTCATGCCATGTTGTGGGTTGTGTTCCTCTCAGAGACTCTAGTCCCTTTTTGTAATTTGATCTGTGCCCCCACATAATGTGTTTCATCACATTTTATGTTAGCGTATTAATGCACTCCATTATACCATCTCCACATCTATATCTATCTCTCAATATATCATCACAATATCTATATGGACATCACATTATAATCTATCACACATTTATTATCCATAAACATGATATATCATCCTGAATCCATGTCATAATTTAAATCCTTGATCTATGCTTGAAAATCAATAAGTCAATCATCCATCCATCCAATTTAAGCTCACAACTTCTACTCCCTTGAATATATATTTGCTTGGGGTAAATCAGTGTGAAAATTTTCAATGGGATACATTATTCTCACTCTTAGTCTACAACTATTTTAGGATATTTTCCTAGAATATATCATTATTTGGGGAAAATAAAAGCATGTAGCTTATCTCAGATAAATCATTCCAATCTACTTCCTCACATATGTCATTGCTTAAGGCAAATCTTCCATCAAAACCTATCAAAGTATACAAGCATTAGATTTGATGAGTTAATCTCCCCTCCTTCAAAATCTTCATCTTCTTAATCATCTTACTCATTCCTCATAACATACATCCTTAAATGGATAACTACATCAACTTGAGCTCCATTTAGACTATATAGGCAATGCTTAGTCATAAGGAGGTTTTTTAGGTCATCTCAACCATTCTTAAAATCCTAATTTTTTGTATAACCCCTCTTCATTCATCACCCACCCCTTGATTCATCCATATTGTCTCATCCTCTCTTTTCTTGAACCCATCCATGACTTTCATCCCTACATGCCCTCTTGATAGGACATCATCACTCCATTTCATTTACTAACTATCGAATCACTAAGGGTATCCTTATGAACATATATTTATACTTCTACACTTATTTTTTACATCATTGATTATTTTATTTGTAGTTCCCTTTAAAAGAAGGGCAAAATGTAGATGCCTAAAATCAAACACCTCAATGTCAATTTCAACCTGTCATCACCCTATTCACTAGACCATACTAATTTCATCCTAAACCTTAATTCTACCACCATCCTATCCTCCATCACATCCCTAATTCCATCATCCAAACATCCCTAGCCTAACTCATCATTATTCATCATTCCCCCATCCAATTAATCAATATCATCTAGGCCTTGCCAATCCCACCAAATTCATCCCACGTCATGTTAGTTAGTTAGCATAGTTTAATTAGTTAATCCATAATTAATAATAAATTCCATACACATCTAATATCCATAATTTCAAAAATAAATAAAATATAAAATACTCATGTCAACCCCCCATCATGACATCATTTCTAAATCCTAAATTCCTCACCAACCTTCGTTATCTAAATAAAATAACCCCACTTAATCCTCTATGATCTCAAAGTATCCCTCAACCTCTATTATCAAAATAAAATAATCTTTCTTAATCCTCCATGATCCCAAAGTCTCTACCAACCTCTAATATCCAAATAAAATAATCTCACTTAATCCTCCATGATCCCAAATTATCCACCAACCTCCATTATCTTTATAAAATAGTTCCTGCTATCTTCACCAATATTCATTATTGAAATAAAATAATCCTCACTATCTCCACCAACTTCCACTTTTGACAATAAAATAATCCTTATGAAATTTCTCTATTCATCCCCAAAAATCTCAAATAGTAATTAAAATAAGTGACCTTATGTTTCAAAATAAAATAATCCTTATGAAATATCTTGGTAATTGCCTTATCTTTCTAGGAATTATCTTAGTCATGTTTGGGACCTTATGTTTTCTATTTTTTAAAACCATTTGGTCTTATTTCTTCTTTTCAATCTTTCATATTTCTATTTTCTTTTTTTTTTTTTTGTGGGGGGGGGGGGGGGGTTAGTCCTATAGTAGCCCTATATTGATGGCTCGATGATTTTAAATTTTTATAATCTATTTCTTTAGATATGTTGGTTATAATTTAGCCTTATAGATCTCATATTTTTATTTTTTCATGTTTTTATAATAAGTTTAAAGAGTTTTTCACTTACTTCCATTTATTGACTCTTATGTGTACATGGGCATTTATTTTATTCCATTTTTATCCTTATATTTTTAGGGTTTCCAAACATAGTTACTATTTATACCAAGATCAAGACCATGGTATTTACATTCGTCATTTATGTTTTAAGGTAAGTCAATTTATGTATATGTTACTTTCATTTGTTTATTTACAATAAGTTCTTTCAACATTTATTTTTAGTTATGCTTTTGTGTTTCTATGTATATTTATAAAATCACCATCTCGTGTTACAATAATATGACATGTGGTGAGCATTGGGTCAAACATATGTATAAAATGATATTATTCACTTTACCACTTCACTAATGATTTCACTTGTAGGGGCTTGTCATCACATCAAACTTTTTGAGTGCACATACTAAGGAGTGCATCATGAATGGGGTGGGATCAACTCATGGTAATTTTAAAGATATTTTTGCATACTATTATGTCATACCTTAATTACTATTAGGTTGTCCTCATCTAAGATTTTTTCCATCTTACCTCTTTGTTTGCTTTTCATTAAATCTCACTAGCCACCCTATATTCCTACTGTATCATCCAAGCCAATATAATTTTGAGTCTTTTTTTTTATTATTTGTACTTTATCAGCTTTGCCAATATAATTTTATGTCAACCAACATCCTTAAGACTATCTCAATTTGGATAATACATTTGGATTAGAGTTAAAGGTTAATTATGGTTTGGATTTGTATATATAAGAATCATATTATCATTCCGAAACATATAACACATTCATTTTCTCTAGTTTTGATTAAATGTCTACTCTTAAATAGTAAAAATAAGAGTTAGAGGTCAAGGTTTTATCTTCAAGGTCTAATATTTCTTAAAGATCTTTGAAGCACAATAGGAGTCATATCAAGGAGGTTTCCTACTATTTTGAGTCCCCAAATAAGGATATGTATGTCTTATTCTTATCATTTGAGGTTTTTGACCTAAAATATATCTTGCAATGTGCTACTTGAGCCAAAGGGGGAAATTGATGTGCCTATAAGTCACCCCAAAGGTAAATATCTCTATCCCAATTTTTATTTATTTATTTATTTACATAGTACATAGATCTGAATTTATTACTATGATAATGGATGTGCTTTGTTTGTCCTTATTTATGCTTATCCTTATATTGAATAAGTTGGTATAACTACTTAGGTTTACCATTATCACATTAGGTTGTATACACTTCCCATGGTTAACCATTACACCAATTAATTTCTTATTAGTTCAGTATGTTATAGCTATAATAGATCTAGGTTACCCTTGTTCATAAATTCCTTACATGTGGTATCCTTATTATATCATTGATACACCCATTTATTACCATTTTTACATTTTTATACCTCTTGAGATCCATACCTCGAACCATACATGTAGGCTTTGTAATCCTATCCTATTGAATTTTGAGTGTAGATTATGATTTGCTAGGTTTGAAACTATTTTATGTCATTACCCACTAATATAAGTATACATAATATCTATTTTTATGACCTTATTTTCATCCTAGTTTATTGATAGAAAAATATTGTTATTGGTCATCCTAAATCACACATACACATTGAGTGTGCAGACTTTTTCTTCAAGTTTCTCATGTCAACTTGTCATCCTTTGTCCTCTTCAAAAAATGAGCCATAAACTCTTTGAATATTTGAATATCACTCTCATGACTCAATTTTCCATATAATTTTGCTAAGCTATAATATGAAAAGGTCATATCTTCTTCGTTATTTTTGATAAATGATTACAGTATTTTTAAAAATTATGTACATGAATAATCAAATAAAAATATTAAGGTGATATTTGTTTTGTTTGACGAAGGGATTTGAAAAATATTTACTATTGTATTGAATTTATGTGTAGTATATTTAAAAATAGTTTTATTCTTGTAGAAGCACTGATGGATCCATGTAAATGATGTATCAATAGAAGAACTGACAACTTGAGTGTCATAAAAATGAGTTTCTTTGAGAATATTGGGTTGATTTAGAGGTATAGAGATAGGTGGGGGAGGTACATGAGGTGAATATGGATGATTTACATTGAGTGGGGTAGGGACATGGGGCACTTGGGTAATATCTTAGTCTAATTCCATAATTTAGGGAGCTATGTTGTTAGTCTACACAATATAATCTAGAGACTAAGAATAAATAACTTTACTTAGTTGAGTAGGTGGGGTAGGAGGTATCTTGAAGGGTAATTTAAGTCTTAGTGAAGAGTATCTACTACAATCCTTCTTAGGAAAATTTCATATATTAGGTTCCCCTTCATCACCTCAGCTTCTCATTATTGAAATTAATTTCAGAGGATGAGAAAAAAAAAACTAGATCTATGTAGTTTTACTAGTTATGTAATTGTTTTATTAAATACTCTTAAGGGTTCAACACTCTTAGATATATTTTCTCCTTTAAATTTAGCTAATTTATTTGTAAACCATTTCCTTGATATATACAAGATCAATTAAGTGCATGCATCTAAGTCTATCAACTCCTTATAAGACTAGTTCAAGTTGGGTAGAGGCAAAAACTTGAAATTATTTATGTATAATGGGTTTTATAGGTTATTTTCATCATAAAATAGCCCCTAAGTGACCCATTCCAATTTTGTGTCCTACAATTATTCTAGGCTCAACATTATATAATCTCTTTGCCTAACATCAAAGTCATCTACATAATCAAACCAATAATATTCAATAGTAGGCTCTTGATAGTAGCTGAGGCCAAGCTTAAGATGATTATTAAATAATTATTTGATATAAAAATGGAACCTCTTAGTATGAAACTAAATTGGTAAATAGACCATTGTTATCTTAACATTTTGTTCATCAAGTATTATTCTATAAATATAGTCACCCAAGTTAGTGGGAAACTAGATCCTAATGGTGTGTATTTCCCTACACATATTATGGATTCCCCATAGTTGTCTACAAATTTATATGAGGAAAAAATTATTATTGGCATATATGGAAAGTTAGTATGGATCTCCCTCAAAACCACCTACTATGACATAGGTACATTTAAATTTTTTACAAAATAGCTTCCATATTATTTGATCAATTTATAAGCTTTATAAAATATTTTATCTATATATTTTCATCTAAATATCTTAAAATAATCATGAGAAAATGTCACTATTGCATTTGAAGTGTTTCTTCCCATTTTAAAAGGTGATTTGAGGGTAATATTCATAAATCATTCTTCTTGGGACAAATTATACCTTGAAGTTGGGACCATGCCATGACTTGAGGGTTGTAATTTTATATTCTAAGTAAGATGTCATGTAGAAGATCTTGGTGGTCTCAAGTGTTATCATTTACTCTTGTAAAGTGTCACTATTGATGTGACCTAAATGTATGAATTGTTTACCCTCATAGATAATGTTTATTATCATGCACATCCAGTCATGAAATTTAGTAATGGTTGGGTTCCCCATCACTATATTAATAATAATGATCATGTTAGATAGATCCTCATGAAAATATAACATATATAGATATTTTTGGAGATTGGAAGGACCTTTATTCTTCTTCTTCAACTGGGTCTAGTTGACCATGCTGAGATAATTTCCTTTTTATCCCAATATTATTGAGAAATATATTTTCTTCTCATCATATTTCATTATTGAGAGGGGAATTATGAGGGTGAAATTTATATAATGACCATAAAATTTGGGAATTAGCACATCTTCCATAGTTATGACCTCTCT
This sequence comes from Torreya grandis, assembly GCA_037957365.1. Lineage (NCBI taxonomy): Eukaryota > Viridiplantae > Streptophyta > Pinopsida > Cupressales > Taxaceae > Torreya > Torreya grandis. The sequence continues at coordinate 1,740,464 of JARHVA010003622.1, read as the reverse complement.
AGTTTTTAGGTTATAGTATTTTTCACATGCAAGGACTAGGTTGGTTTATTGAACTAAAGTTGGGAATCTAGTAGCTTGTGGGAGATTGTTATAAAAAATACATTACCCAATGTCTGTAATTTTTCCCTCCTCCATTTTGTTTCTAATATAAATATAATTTTATCTATAAATCAATCCTATCTTAGAGACGATAAATAAAACTAGTCATTTTGCTTGTTAGTACCTCTAGATAATCAAGGTCATGACAAATATGGATCTTCTAGACCTAACTAAGGGGTCTCTTACCATACAATATCACTAGAGATGGTTTTAAATCCTCTAGTCAAGTAATACCACATAATAACCCTAGCTAGGTCCTATGGTTTATAACAAAGTAAAGTAAATCTATTATAGTGCTTACCAAAGCTTATGGCACAATGGAGGATAATAAACATAAACAATAAAAATGAAAATAATAAATGTACTCAAGTTAATGTAGAGGTAATCCTATGCATAGAAATATAATACACTCATAATCCATTATACATGAAAATCTATCTACTAACAAAAGAGGAGTAAGAGTTAGGAATACTTACCTTAAAGATGAACCTATCAAGTCTCAATCTCTCCCTTGACCAATGGTGATTTTCAAGAGGTTGTTGTGGTTCATAAGGATAAAAAAGATAGGTCAGATATAGGCTAAAAGACTTATGCATCTAAAATACCTTTTCCATAAGACAAAATTATTCTCAAAAGAAGTATGAAACCCTAAGAAATGACTCCTCGTGTAGAATGGAAGATAAGTAGTTAAAGAAGCAAAAATGAATGATTCTCTCTCCATGATTAGGATTACCTCTACATTGACTTCAATAGAGTTATTATTTGAATTTTTATTGTTTATGTTTAGTATCCCCCATTTGTGCCATAAGATTTCATGAGAACAAAATTAGATTTACTTTCATTTGTTACAAACTAGAGGACCTGGATAAGGTTATTATATGGTATTACTCAACTAGAGGCATTAGAATGCTCTATAGTGATATTGTATGGTAAGAGACCCCTTAGTTATGTTTATAAAATTTATATTGGTCATGACCTCGATTGTCTAAATGTACCAACAAGTGAAATGACTAGTTTGATCTATATTATTTGAGCTAGGATTGATTTATAGATCAACTTTACTTTATCTTGTATACATTATGGTGAACCCAACATGAAATTAACCCTTGCATGTTTTTCTTCATGCTTTCATTTATTATTTATTTCATTTTTATATTAATATATTGAATCTATCAAATAAGTCTAACATTTTGTGCATAGATTTTAACACATAGTCAATTTGATTGACTCTATTTGGCTTTGAGAAAGTTATCTTCAATTATAGACAATTGGATAAATTTGATTGACTTAGTTTGGTTTTATAAATACATGTATTTAGATTCACCTAGTCAACTAAGTTAACATGTTAAAAATCTTCATCTGGATGACATAATATAAAAATAACAATTCAACATTATTAAATCATTAAGTTAGTTATAACCAACATAGTCATTTATTTTCTTCATTTCAATCCTATTTTTCATAGTTTTTAGTTATATAAAACTAAAACCTTATAATAAACTAAGTCGACTGGATCAACTTAGTTCTTTATTTACTTATTTCCTAGGAGACTCAGTCACCTTATTCTACTATATTTATCTGGCCTATTCTTCAAAAAATAGAATCATTCAAGTCGATTATGTTCTATACTATTTGCATACTCAATAAACCCAATCAACCTAGTACTCTTCAATAAAAAAATATTTAACTCACATTGGTAATAATTAATTCATCTTTTATTTTACTTCCTAGTTGATTATAGTATCACGCATGATATAATTAATAAAGTTTAATTTATCAATTTAGTCACATTTATTTTTCTTTTATTCACACACTACCAAATCACAAAATATCAAAAAACATTAAATAATTCTACCCAAGGTCTACTTATTTGAATTTCATCACCAAGGGGGAAGCCAACTAATTTTTTTGGCCAAGTATAAATACATGGTTGATGGTATATACTGGTAAAGCACCCAACACCAATATCACTAAGGGATTGTGAAGTGAGAGGGTAGGATCCAATACCAAGATAGTACCATCACCAATACATATCCATTTCAACCTTAACAACCTAAAACCAACTTTAGCTTACCTCTTTCTAGTTCCTTTTTAAAGCCAAATTCCCTATCACATTTATTTTTAAAGCTATAATTTAAAACATTCAGGAATGACTTCATAGATTAACACTTTTTGTTACTTAATATTTGTCAATTTTATGTTGTATCTTTAAAAACTTGTATTGGCCAACATTGGTACAAGTTTTGTGTTGTGTTTTGCAACTAAATCAACTAGGTCGACCTAGTTGTCTGTGTGTTTATTTCAATTTCACTACCAATTATCACTAGATTCATCTAGAGTAATAACAATGTTTTTTTTTACATAACATAGTCATTATATTTGACCCAATCTCTCATAGGTTAGTCTTTACCCTTATACAAAACATAGTCATTTTATTCGACCCACTCTCTCATAGGCTGGTCTTTTCTTCCCTCTTAAAACACTATCATCTTGTTTGACCCAATATCTTATAGGCTATCTATTATATTTACCTTTAACACATAATTAACCTATTCGATTGTGTGTCTTACATATTTTTTCAGTTTAACCATCCACATAACATAGTTTATCTATTTAATTATGTATGTTATAGTTTATACTGCTTGTTTTCTTATAGAATAGTGTCGACCAGTTTAACGTAGTATCATACCAATTTATCCTCATTTCCAATAGGTGTTTAGCTTCCCTCCCTTATCATGAATTATTTATTTGAAGATAATATATACTTGAATCATACCAATATAATGAGTTTCACTAATACCAATAGACTTCCTAAAACACACTTTACGGTACCTAACATAGATCAAAGAAATGTCCATGTTACCACTTTCATTACCAACTATGGAACTCCTTTTTATTCCATGAAACTTAACCCCTTATTTATGCAAATGATATAAGATGAAAATGGATTCCATCATACTATTTAAATTATCCTTGTCATCAATGAAAATCTTTAACATAGAGGTAAGGATCCTATAACCATTTATAACATCATGATGGGACCTCATTTTGGAAAAACCCATTCACCTTCACCTAGATTTTCCACAAGATTTGGGGCAAGTCATTTTTTTCATCTACACCATTTCCATTTATCATGTATCTTTATCACACTATGACATCATTTTATATGTCTTATTTTACCTCCATGCTAGGTATTTCCATAAACATGGTAGGTTCAACATTTAGTGGGGCTCTTTAAAATACCCACATGCATACACATGCTACTAGTACATCTCATAATACTAATGTTTCTTATACTACTAGTGCATATCATGCTACTAATTCTTCTTATGCTACTAGTGTATATCATGCTACTAGTGCTTCTCATGCCACTTTTGAGACACGTGATACTAGATCATCTCATACTCATAGTGCATATCAATCTCTTAATACCTCACATAACATAATGCATCAAATACTCTTCTACTCAACAAAATAGTGCTCAAACTAATAAACTATTATAAAAAACTCTTAACCAAATGCATACATTTCAAACTAATAATGTAAATCAAATGATGTAAATTCAAAATCAATTATTACATCTCCAAAACCAACCCTAACATGCTCAATGGGGAGCATAAAATCTTAATGCCCCCTACCCCACTTATGGATTCAATTGGCAACCTCATACCACAACCCCCACTTATCAACAAAACTATTAAACACTTAAAAAATGAAGTACTTGTACCTCAAATTTTTAACATTGACATAGGGGGTATCACTCCCACTATCACTTATAATAAATCTACAGATCCTACCTTATATTTAAAAAAATTTGAAAACTTTTACAAATATTGGGTTAAATGTAATACTTTCACTGCCACTAAAATATTAGCTAAAACACTTTCAACAGATGCTTTAGATTGGTATAATTAACTTAAAACCCACTCCATTAATAGCTTAGAATACTTGTTCAATTTATTGTTTCAATAATTCCAAACTAGTGATCTTCCTAAAAATAGCTTAGATCATTTAATCAATTGTAAACAATTAGAAATATAAATGACATAATTTTTCATCAAATGATGGAAATCTTTGTCTAATAAAGCTGAGAATAATATAGAGGATGATAACCTCTTCCACTTATTTACTAATTTTATTCATCCTAAATTATAATATTATGTTAGGATTTTCACCCCAATGACTTAAGAAGAGGCTCTTAACCAAGATAAATGTCAATATTTCTTTATACATCAATTTTAACCTCCCCAACCTAAAATGGGAACTCACATGCTTGTAAAAGATTAAAACCACCATGAAACCCAATAATGGTGTTATAGATACTTATGATTACATACACACCATCCAAACTATTACTCTAAACCCTATAAAGGAGCATACTCTTTCACTACCACCTAATAACAATTCTCATAATAATCCCACATTATCTCAAGGCAACCATACCAATGTGCACAAACCTCTTTCCTTAGTATAAATTTAATAATGTCTTTGACGACCTTCACCATGAGATCATGACCCTACATGTCATATGAAAACATGGTATGATACAAATAATTTTTATGGTTTCATGCGAGTTGGGGCCATTCTCATGAAACTTTTCACCAATTAATAAATCTTGATATGGACTTTCTCTTTGGACCCCACTTTGACCATGACTCGCTTATACATAAATGTCAACAAGCTTATGACATATCACTTAAAGCTCATAAAACTCCAACTAAAAATCAAGCTTTAAACTAAGCCATTACTCATTTAGTTATCTATAAGTATCCTCTTCCTAATCATCAAGAAAAGATTGATCAACCTACCCCTATTAATAATAATATTGAAATTACTACATATCGTAACCCAACTATGAGAATGTGGTTAACATGAATAATATGAGGAGAGTAGTTACTTATATTGATTCAATCCCAACTCCTAACCATCACACCTATTTAGCTTTTTTACATTATTCAAGATAATTCCCAATACCATATCATAGAATTGGGGCATGTGGAACCAAAAAACATAAAAGCATCACCTCCAATAACACAAATTTTCCATACCTCTCATATAATTGATATAACTTCTACTCTTTCCCCAACTTCCATACCTTAAGCAAACATCCCTCAAACTTTAAATAGTATTTCTTCTACTCAACCACACAAAATAATTCAACACACAACCACATCACATAAGATTAATCAACCTAATTTAAACCAACCTAAATAAAAAATAACTTATCAGCACAAGTTTCACTATGCATCTAACCTCCCTTAAATAGATTTATTACAACATTATGCATGTTTATCCAATAATCCTGTAATGGGTTACGATGAAATATTTTCATGAATTTATATGAAGATTGATGAGACTTTGACTAACATCAGAATTCAACTACATAGGGATGTGTCAAATGTTATGGATGACATTTGTGGTCAAATCTATCAGTTTTTTTGAACACAACACGGCGTTCTATCATATTATTTATCATTTTATTACATGATTTAGATTGTATTTGTGATATATATATATATATATATATATATATATATATATATATATATATATATATATATAATGTTTATCCAATAATCCTGTAATGGGTTACAATGAAATATTTTCATGAATTTCTATGAAGATTGATGAGACTTTTACTAACATCAGAATTCAACTACATAAAGATGTGTCAAATGTTATGGATGACATTTGTGGTCAAATATATCAATTTTTTTGAACACAACATGGTGTTCTATCATATTATTTATCATTCTATTACATGATTTAGATTGTATTTGTGATATATATATATATATATATATATATATATATATAAAATTTGTCAAACATAATTTCAATTATCTATTTTGTATGAATCATTATATTATCCTTTGTGTATTTTACATGGTTTCATTCATTTTAAATTTCTCTTATGGATTACTTTTATTTTTCATGGATTCAAATTTATGTTTATGGTTTCAATTTTTCACATGGATTAATTTATTCTCTCTTTGTTGATTTTTGGTTACTTTCATCTCAAATAAATATAATTATTATTGTGACATGGTTATAAAACCCACATTCCCTTAGTATTTTAATTTTACTATATGATCAATTAACAAACATTAATTCTCATTGTACTATTTATATACATGTATCTATTTTATCTCCCTTTTCCCTTTATTTATTTTCACATACTAAACATATATATGATTGAAACTTGAGATTACTTACTAGTTCATATGTAAGCCTAAGTTATTTAGTCAATCATATTTTTGGTTACTTAGTTTCCTATAACCAAATTCTAAAGCTCATTCATGTGTATCAATTTTATCACTCATGTTGGTTATTCTAAATTTTTATGGAGGAAGAATAAAAAAATCCATAAAAAATTTAAAATCCAAATCATTTAAATAAAAAGTAATGATAAAAAAGGTAAATATAAAATACAAATATATAATCACACCAAACCATGTGATTTCTTATTTTTAACACATATCCTATTTCTAATTGAAGATCAAACTCCATAGGTGGCCTCATGATATATCCAAGGTCCATTGGGGTGTGATAGGCTAGTAGATTGGGATAGGAGAATAAAAAAATATATATTGATACCTACTTTCTCACACAAGTACCCAATCTTCACTGTGGACTAAAGACTTTGTAAGGAGTCTTGAGGAATGGGGAACGTGTTGTGGGAAGGTAGGTCCATTTTAATTTCTTTATTTATATAAATTTCATGAGTTAAAATTAGTATTCCACCTATTTTCCTATACATCTTTGTGATTATTGTTAGTAGGTATTCTCTATATTTTGATGGTCACTATAATCTTAGTGCTTTCCTTCTTACTTAGTATGCCTCATGTTTACTAAGGTTTTATTATAAAATTCTACGTCTTATTTTTTACACTCCCTATTTCATTAAAATAATTCCAATATTTACACTTGATAAATATTATTTTGTTAACCAATCATACCCCTAGGCTTTCCCTTTGTGAGTTGCGATATAAGACCTTGTATAGGACCAGACATTCCTCACAAAATATTTTATTATTTTCCCCCTTATTACCATTAACCTCATTGGTGTTCTCCTTATGAGTTATAGTATAAGACCTTGGATAGGGCTAAGAATTACTCATAAATTAGTTCATTAATTTCCATTAATCTATTATAACATTGTAGTCACCATTGGTATTCCCTTTGTGAGTTGCAATATAATACCTTAGATAGGACCAGACAATTATCATAAAACATTCCCATAAAATTTTATACTATGACTAAGAAACAATAATAACCTATCAATATTACATGCTTCAAATTTTAGATAATTTTTTTTACATTATGATTTACATGTCATTTACATATTTTCTATATTGATTTAGTATGTTTTATGCTTACTTCATAAGCATTTCACTTTATCTTCTTATTTTCCAATTGTGTGTATTTTTACAACCATTTTATTAAATTTATCATACTTAAAATCTTGATTTAGTATGATTAATTTGATTTATACTTACATTAGTTTTTATTTTCATACTTCCCATCTTGATTGAGTATGATTTATTAACTTTATTGTACATTTTTTTTCATACTATTGGTTATAACATGTTTTCCAATTTATTACAATACTTCCCATCTTGATTTAGTATGGTTTATATTTGTTTTAATTTGGTGAAATTTACTTATACATGGTTCAAAAATTTTGTTACTTTTAACTTACCATTTTGGTTTATTATATTTATTCATCGCTTGTTTTTACACAGTTCCCATCGTGATCTAGTGTGTATTATATTTTATGATTATTTATATATTATTACAAATTATATGCTTTTATTTTTAATCTGCATGTGTGTCACATAATACTAGAAAAGAAAACATATATCATACATTTCCCATAGTATATACAATAAAATTAAAATACATGTGCTAGAAAGGAAATACATCCATACATCCATCAATAACAATAGTACAACTCATAGATCATGAAATGTCAATATCAATATATAATAAGAGTCTAATACAAAATAATAAAATTACAAATATAATGTCTATAGTTTTAAGGTTGTGCTCTATCATGTATATCTTGTGACCAAGCCACACTACCCATAGAGGCCTATGATTGAACTCTATGAATAGTCCACTATAATGAAGTAGTCTAGGATCTCAGACCATCAACCTGTCCTATAGATTGGCCATCTAGGCATGGACACATCTAAGCTCTATCTTAGTATCCATATGGGAAGCTCACTCCTATGCTAATGTTTGTTATGATTTGGGCCTCTCCATATCCAACTCCTATGGGTAGTTCTAGTCCCTCTCCACATGTCCTATCCACTTAGTTACCTCTTTTACCAATCAAAACTAGCTAGTATATGTTGGGGCAGATGGTACCATAGGGTCCTCCATAGTAGTAGTATCAAGATACCCTAATACCACATCTAAAATATTTTGGTGGGTGCCTTGAACCATAACACCACATCTAACCTCCTCCTCAGACATATCTACAACACAAAAACTAGATGTAAATTAGATCTCATATATATCCAAATCTCTAAAACATCTATCCATACCAAGTAAATAAACAACTAAACATCTAGTGATCTATCTAAAAACTTAAAACTTAAATCATTACTTACCAATAATAATATCACCTATAATAGTCTCTCTATCAACCCAACCATCGAGTACCTTCATTGTAGGTTACCTTCATGTAAATAAAAAACTTTGAGACACCACTCATGTGTGTCATGGTACTCTCCTCATCTATCTCTCTATAGACCAGTTATGTCTGTCCTCTACCATGGGATCCCCATGTGTGGTTTATATATCATGTGTCCTCTTCCTTTGATGGTGCCTCCATCTCCTAGGTGCTTGTGGTGGTAGATTTAGTCCCTATTATGGCTTCATAGTAACCTCACCTATATATTCACCCTTTACATCTAATACTATCACATATTTTACCTCTAGCCTAACCACCTTAGCTCTTACTATCAAATCTTCCAAGGTCTCACTTGATGAGGCCTAATGATAGGTATCTCTACAAGTACTCCTACACCCCCTCTACCTCTAAGATATCTAGCGTGATGTGACCAATAAATAGACACTACTAGGGGAGTTTTCATATGTGGTAAGCCTAATTGTCCAGGTATATAAGCTAAAAGGTGTGGCTCCACCCATGAGTATAAAGCCAAAAAATACACATGCATGCCAATTTAGTATCTATAGTATCCCAAGTTAGCCAATTGGTCATAATATTTTTATAGGGATACCATATAATCTACCCATGAATAACTATCTATAATATTGGGGCATGGGTCACAACACATATTTCAAGATCCTATCTCCACATTAAAATGTAAGGTAGCCTATCATCTATAGCATGTGGAAACCTATCTAATTGGTACATAGGAAACCTCTCACATATCTAGTTACTCAATAAAATCATGGGGTCCATAGTCTTCTACCCCTAGTTTAGCATGCCATACATGTCATGCATGAGATACACATAAATAACTAAGCCCAAATCATATAGGGTACATTTATCTAAGATCAACTAACATAAGGCTACCACATAAAATGGTACCTTCCCATCTAACTTGTGACACATCACACATGCTATCACAAGTCTTATCATGGCCTTCTAAATATCCATGATCGTCAAGATATAGACATTGAACAAGTATACCCATAACCCATGATAAATCCTATCTAAGCTAATATCCTAATGAATTAGGGCTCACCTCTCCTCCTTAACCTCTAGCACATCACAAATAATAGGAGTCTTGATAATGGCAATTCCAAGAAAAGCATGGACATCATGCAAGGTGATGCCCACCTCTATAGTATCCCCATACACCTCCCACTAGAAAGTTTTGGTTAATCGCTCCCATGTTCCTAGGAACATGATGAATAGATAAACATTAATAGGGTTCCTCTACATCTCCATGATGCCTCCAAATCCTAGATAGGCTAGCTACATTTAGTCATCATCTACTAGTCTCTCTAGTGAATATGGCAACCAAGATGCATCCACTAGGTGCCAAACTATCTATTGTCTCTAAAAGATGTCAAACACCATAAAATGTATTAGATATCAATATAAAAATGATAAATATACATTAATAAATTTATTGAATTATTAAAATTAATTACTTCATCAACCTATTCTTACTATTTTCTATTTCCCACTATTTTCTTGCATAGTTAATCCCTTTTTAACTAAATCAACCTTGTCATCCCTTTTTAACTAAATCAACCTTGTCACCCCTCTTTATCAACTATGTCAACCCTTTGATACATATTTATCCCATTTGTACAAACATAGTTGGCCATTTTTATACTAAATCAACCCTTTTCCCATATTTTCCTACTAGGTCAGCCTTCTGCTATAGAGTCAACCCCATTTAACAAATTATATTGACCCCCAAATACATACTAAATTAGATATCATTCACTAAGTCAACTCTATCTGAGTCAAACATATGCTACATCATCAGTCTCATCTAATTTCTAACTAAGCCAAACCTCTACTACATAATCAACCATCCCCAAAAATACTAAGTTATCCCTTTACTATGCAATTAGCCACTTTGTTACTTAATGCAATAATAAATGCATCACATCTATAAAACAATCCTAGCTTGAAGAAGATAGAGCATACCTACACTTTTGATTGGGAATACATTCTTTAAGTGGGAAATTGACCAATATGTGGATCGGCTAGACTTGATTAGGGGATCACTTGTCATAATACACCATGCTAGGAAGGTTCCAAAGCCTATAGTCTAACAAAATCATGCAACAACCCTAAAAGAGTCCTAGGTTTGATGTTCACTCTATATCTAATAAAAAATAAAGTAAATCTAATCTAGTGCACACCAAAGCTTGTGGCACAAAGTGGGGGTTAGAAAAAAATAAACTAAAATAAACATGCATAAAAAACATATACTCACATCAATGTATACATAATTTCAATGAATGGAAGAAAATCACAACTACATTATCTATCTACTCTTATGAATGGAAAATAAAGTTAGGAATACTTATCTTTAAAGATGAACCCACTAAGCCTCAATCTCTCCCTTGACCAAGGTGCTTCACAAGATATTGTTGTTTTATGTAAGGATAACAAAGACAAATTATCTTTAGGCTACATAACCTATCTATGTATCTAAAAGAATTCTCCATAAGATAAGATCTATATCTCTAGATAAAGTATGAAACCCTAAGCGTTATTCCTTAAGTAGAATGATCAATAAGCATATATATATTCACACTTATTCTTCTTCACTTATCTATTCTCAAATGGTTGGGAATTAACTTGTATATATAGGTGGATCTTGCCCTAAATCCTTCTAAATATGTTGACTGTACAAAGTTGCCCCAGTTGACTCTATATGTTTTTGGGAGGTAAATCACTAGCCCCCGAGATAGGTTAGTTGAAGGGATAAATAAAATCCCAATGAAAAATATCCTTAAATAGTATAGGGTTGACCTTGTTGACCCTATATAGTAATCATAGTCTAAAATCTATACAAGGTCGACCTAGTCAACCTAGTATAGTCAACTAGTGAAAGGGGGTCAAGGCAATAAAAAGGATGATAAAACATGAAAAATGTTTAGAATGGGTAAAATAGAGAAGAATAATCTTAAGATAAATGGTTTTAGGAGACAAGTGTGTAGATTGCAAGTGGTAAAAGGGATAACAATCTTATGAAGCATTAATGGTTTACCCACCCCTTTTCTGGTGTACCCCTTAAGGCATGCACTCAGAGAGATTAAGACTCAATGGGTTCCTAAAAGATAAAAGTTTTAGTAATCAATAAAAGTTTTAAAATATTATGTGTATACATATACCCCACTTTAAGCTCATGATGTGTCACATAAGTTCAACACGAGATGGTGCTTCAGGAAATAGAACATGATAACACATAATGATGATGCTAAGTAAAGTGTAGTAAGTAGAAAATAAGATAAATGAAATGATAGATTTTTAAAACACATACCTTTACTTACATTAGTGTTGTAGATAAAGAATTAGAATACAAGAGAAAGTGAAGGCATCTAATGAAAATAACACTAGGCAAACTCATAGAAGTTAGTGCAAAAAATAGCCAAAATTTGAGATTTTTGAAAAATAGTCATATGATAGTGGAAAACATTCTCTACATCATCATGAATCCAACACATTTTATGGTTTTAAAAATGGATTAGTAGAAACAAATATATAAGCCAAATAAGGAATCTTCTTGAAAAATAATTGAAAGATTTGAATTTTGAAAATTGTTTTTAAATAGGGGAAAAGAGAAGTCATTTGTTTATTTTGACTTGTGAAGGAGATAAAAAGAGCTCTGGAGACCAAATGAACTAGGATGGAAAAGAGACAACAAGCTAGATGAGGAGGAGCTCCAAGAGTGGCAACAAGTGCACTACAGGTATGCAACTATGAATCTTAAGCTAGTTTTGGAGTATTTTAATGAATTATGTGTATTTATAGAAAAAAATAATATTTAGCATTTATAGATGTCAAAATGAAGAAAAATTAGACTATAAATATAGGAAAAACTAGGATGATAAATGGGTTTGAAGGAATTAGGAAGAAAACTACAAAAAGGACTTTTTAAGGAAAATGTAGGGGGTCAGTAGTGAAAAATAACTGGGTTGACCTAGTGGACCTAGTAGGCTAAAAAAGAGCAAATTCCACACTGCCAACCTAGTACAGTTGACCCTGTATTTTTTTATAGATTGCTGACCTAGTACAGTTTTGCCAACTAATCTAAAAATTCTAGAATGATAACGTAATATTAGGGAGGGGAAAATAAGAGGGTTAACTTAGATTTTGAAGTCAACTAGGTCAAAAATATGAAAATTTTGGTCAAACTAGGTTGATTAAAGAACTGGAATGGTATAAAAATGTGTGAAAAAGGTTGAAAGAAAGCTAGAATGGCCCAAAATGACTAAGGGGAAAAAGGACTGAGTAGGCTAAAAATAGGTCAAAATAAATAAATAAAAGTAATTTAAGCTTAGTTTTTATTAAAGTTGTAGAAAGAATGTATTTTGCTTATACATGACATGGAGGATCTAATACATCTTTTGGCATTTATTGATTATAGGGATGATCCATATTTTAGAGATTGGTAGATGCATCATGGCTACCAAATCTATTGGAGTGTTTGATGATAGGAGATAGAGATAGGCAAGTAGCTATAGGCCTAGGAGGGATAAATGATATGTGCAAGATTCCCCTACGCATGGATTTGTTAGTCATGTTCCTTAGATGTTGGGAATGATTGACTAACACCTTCAAATGGGAGGTGGATGGGGACATGGTAGAGGTAGCTATCACTTCAGAAGATGTGCATACCATCCTAGAGCTATCAGGAGTAGGATCACTGGTGACTACAAGTATACCAGACAACATAAAGGAGAGGATAGCCTTAATCATGTGGGTTACAGACTCAGAGATGATATTGGTAGGTATAAGAGTTAGTATGCTTGATATATATGCATAAAAAATTCCATATATCTAGAAGGATATGATATGACTTGTGACATAGGGAGTGCTATGTCACAAGTCAAATGGTAAGATACCACTATTTATGGTAGACTTGAGTAAGATGATCCTAGAGGAGGGAGTACTATATGATCTCAGTTTTGTCATCTAGGTCTAGCTCATATATGATTTGTATGAGGTACTAATCAGAGGTTAGACTTCAATAAGATCAATCATATTACTGATGGATTGGATATATGAGAGGTATTCCATGTATCAACTAGATGGTTTACCCCATGCAGTTAATGATAGGTTGTCTCAAGTATAGATATGGAGAGAGGACCAAGTAGCATGGGATATGACCTGCATGCCATCATTGTAGATGGTGAGATGTGTAGACATAGTGTGGTAACCATATGGGAACATAACAACTACATGGTTGAGATGGGGCATAGTTTCACTAGCTACAATGAGGATAAAAGTGGTTGAACACTATACTTGGTAGAGAAATCCACATTCGGTGGTATGGGTACTAGGAAATATGGGCTTACCTCATCCAATTACACCAATATTGATGCCTAAGTAGTGGGATTGGTGTCAGGATCTTGCTCCACCAATAGAGCACATATGATTACTTCTTGTATTAGCAACTAAACACAGAATTTAACCAGAATCAATAAGTAACTAGAAATATGAAACAACACAGGAATATGAGAGACAATACATAATTGTATTAATAATCACTCAGAAGAAAATACAATAAAGAAGATGCCACTTCTTCTTCCACCTCAAAGGCTCGCCACACCTCAAGACCTTCTTCCCTCTCTCTCTCGATCCCAAAAATCAACTCCAATGCAGAATTGATGTTCACCTCCACCAGTCAGAAACAACGCTGCCAGTACACCAAGCACACAACCATACTCCAAGTAGATCTCCTACTCTCTTCTGCTCCCTGCAAATCACTAGACCTTACTCACCATTATAGATCTCCAAAAGAAGCCATGCACACCTACTGACCAAGATCATACAAATATGAAGAACCCTTCTGATTCTCCAAACTAGCACCCACACTTGGTACTATGGCACTAAGAGGAACACACCATTGCTCTCTTCTCTCAAAAGGAGCTTATTTTTCTCTCTTACTCTCTAGCACTAGTTTACAATACAACCCATGAGTCCATATATAGATCTCATGCTTACAATAATTAGACTATCTTAATTACAATAATTAGACACGCAACTCAAGACTATGACTAGCCTTTAACATGCAAACTAACAGTCCAAAAATAGACTCTCCAGAATCAACATGCAAACTACATGTTCACATACAGGTTGCCAACATTAGCACCTCCATGACTGATGTTAGCCAACTGGTAACCGACATCGGTTGCTTCTTCACTGTTATCTGACCGATGTCAGTTGATCAGACCTATGTCGATTGCCTTGCAACTCATTCTGCAACTCTCCACAACCTTCGTAACCTTTGTAACTTCTCCTATTTACATCTTGGTGAAGCTTTTAGCTCCATAACCTAATAATCTCCCACTTGGAGATAAATAGCTGCACCTGTACCTATACCTGTACACCGTCTAAATTATTCCCTGGCTTGTATCCCTCTTCAAGATCAATCCTGAAGACCAACCACCACACAACCTATGATGCTACACTTGTCATCCAAGTAACCTACCACATCCGAACCTACAACTCCATGTAGTGAAGACCTTGACCCTGTATAACATGTTAACCTACTACTAGTCCCTCTCAGATACCTGAGAATCCACTGAACTACCCTCCAGTACTCCTTCCCCAAATTGGCTCCATACTTTCTGACAACCCCCAATGCTTGGGAAAACTCAATTCTACACTAGACCTCATGTGATTTCAAACCCTATTCTAAGCTAAGCTTGAACTATCCAACCCTTGGTGTGCTTTTTGATTCTACAACCTGCATCATGAACCCCGCCAACACCATCTTCACATCAGCTCTCACTGGAGACAAAATCTCCATGTCTCTTATGCCAAAGAATTTTGTTGCTCCAAATTCTCCATGACATACATCTAAACTAACCTTACCCTTAGCTCAACAAATCCCTATATGTATAAACCTACTAGCAAATCACCCACATACAGTAACTGGATAATGTCGCGACTCATCATCCACCTAGTAAGACAACACAATAGTTAAACCTCCATTGCCCTACAGCTTGCTCAAGACCATATACCTTGGCCTTCCATCTCACATATCCATCCACTCTCTTCTTTAACTTGGGAATCAATCCATCATCCAATTCTTTCTTCCAGCTAACAACTCTACCAACAAACACCTGTTTGGTTCTTCTCCAAGGACTCACACTCCTCATCCATGCCAAGCTCCCATTGTATATGGATTCTACCTACATTGCCTCTTCACATCTCCCTAGTTCTTGACCATCAGTAAGTAATATAAAGAAGGTGAACAATAAATATGAGGTCCACTTACCCTTTTAGTCCTTAATATGAGTGTTTGAGATCTTTTGATAGCTTGCTATCCACCCACCATCCGTTCAAGTGATCGATGTCGGCCATCTCCCAGTCTGTAACTGACCGATGTTGATTCCCTACACTGACCCTGACTGCCAATGTCATCTCTTTGGCTGATGCCAATATCCCTTCTACTGACGTCATTTCCTTCCTGACCGACGTCGATCTTCCTATTGCCGACATCGATTACTATCTGATCGACATCGGTACCTGTGTTTGCCTATGAGTGATAAATTTTTACCCATGAGCTCTCCATGGATCAAAACCCTATTTAAATCAACACAACCCTGCTCAGAATAATTCAGTCCCCTCAACTAATCAGATGGCTTTCTAGTTCTTTAGCTTGTTAAAGACATCTGACCTCCGCTTAAAAACTTGCATTCCCCTCCTACATATGTGACCAAGCCTACAAAGCCACATCTCTACAATAGAAGGTGAATCAATAATATAAGTAGATAGATAAAGGATACCTACTTTCTTACCACCATCTAATTTAAGTGCATCCACTGTGAGAGTTACAGTGCATCTCCCATCACCCAACTTTCCTGAAAAAATTAGACTAATCTCCAAGACTGGTACCTGCATGACCTCCTTCAACAATTGTGTGTCATTCATTTGCAATTTCAGCTTCGCTTCCCCTTTTCCAATCATTTGACAAGGCTCTCCAACCCCTAAATAAATCTCTCCAAAGTCTCCAAAGACATACCCATGAAAAGATGCTCTATTTCAGGCTGCATGGAAAGAGGCAAAAGAATCAGTAAACAAAGATTCTACTTTATCTAGAGCAACTTATGCAACGACCCTTGCAACATCTGCTTCTACACATTGATCTTCTACCGACCAACAATCTCCTTTTCCCTGCTCTTTCTTTCCATCAATCAGACCATTCATGCTATTCAGTTTCTCCATTCATAGCTTACTTTCTTCTGCCATTGCTATACTCCCACTCACTCTGAAACCCCTGTGAGTGACTTGAAATCAACAAACACTACAAAATTTGAACCACCTGTTAGTCAACCCAACCAAAAGCTCTGATACCACTTGATGGTATCAGCTCTTGAACCTACAACCTAGCTCTGATACCAACTTGTCAGGATCTTGCTCCACCAATAGAGCACATATGATTACTTCTTGTATTAGCAACTAAACACGGAATTTAACCAGAATCAATAAGTAACTAGAAATATGAAACAACACAGGAATATGAGAGACAATATATAATTATATTAATAATCACTCAGAATAAAATACAATAAAGAATATGCCACTTCTTCCACCTCAAAGGCTTGCCACACCTCAAGACTTTCTTCCCTCTCTCTCTTGGTCCCAACAATCAACTCCAATGCAGAATTGATGTTCACCTCCACCAGTCAGAAACAATGCTGCCAGTACACCAAGCACACAACCATACTCCTAGTAGATCTCCTACTCTCTACTACTACCTGCAAATCACTAGACCTTACTCACCATTATAGATCTCCAAAAGAAGCCATGCACACCTATTGACCAAGATCATACAAATATGAAGAACCCTTATGATTCTCCAAACCAGCACCCACACTTGGTACTGTGGCACTAAGAGGAACACACCATTGCTCTCTTCTCTCAAAAGGAGCTTATTTTGCTCTCTTACTCTCTAGCACTAGTTTACAATACAGCCCATGAGTCCATATATAGATCTCATGCTTACAATAATTAGACTATCTTAATTACAATAATTAGACATGTAACTCAAGACTATGACTAGCCTTTAACATGCAAACTAACAGTCCAAAAATAGACTCTCTAGAATCAACATGCAAACTACATGTTCACATACAGGTTGCCGATGTCAACACCTCCATGACCGATGTCGGCCAATTGGTAACCGACATCGGTTGCTTCTTCACTGCTATCTGACCAACGTCGGTTGATCAGACTGATGTCAGTTGATCAGACCAACATCGATTGCCCTGCAACTCATTTTGCAACTCTCTGCAACCTCTGTAACCTCCATAAATTCTCCTGTTTGCATCCTGGTGAAGCTTTTAGCTCCACAACCTAACAATTGGCATGTGATAGAGCTGTAGAGGAGGAGTGGACTAAGGCCACCAATGATGAGGTTGATGCTTAAACCACATCATGAATGACCATGGACTAGGTGAGTATGATAGGGAGTAGAGTAAGAGGAGATGGGTGTGGAAGTAGTAGACTAGAGATACCACCACCATCTCCTTATCAAGATGAGATATGACCATCAACGACATAGTGTCGATGGAGGTAGGAGGAGTAAGAGAGAGTGGAGACTATCACCATCCCTAATGACCTAACATGTGAGCTAGAGGAGAGATGGATGATATAAGAGCCACTTATGTGTAGGTTGAGGTAGATGTGAGCCATGACAACTAGATTTGAGCTAAGGAGATAACTTATAAAGGAGGTGCTAAGAGGCCATGTAGATGGAGAGATTGTGTTAGGTGGTTACATAGATGAAAAGACCATAGTGGCCGAGACACAAATAGGTAATAAAGATGAATAAATTATCTATTTTAAAATAGAGATTAAGGGTAGATAGATATGGTGAGATATAACAATGATCTAATATCTATCTAGGTGTGATACGGGCATGACAAGCCTTGGTAGAGGAGATAGCTACCATGGGGGTCCCTTATGAGGGGAACACTCCATGACATCCTAGATGAGACTCTATAATCATATGACCTAATTGCATTAGAGGACCCTAGTGTACCATTTGCCTTAGCTCAAGTGAACTGGTTCAAATTAGTAAGGGAGGAATGAGGTAAATATGAGCATAAAGAGAGGATATAACCACTAGTAGAGATGGGTCAAAAGAGATACGGGCATGAAAAACCTTGGTAGAGGAGATAGCTATGCATCTGGCTATAGTGATATAGATGACATAGGCATATACAATGAACCTAACCCATATGACACAGGTGCAGAGTATGAGAGGGTAACACACATGATAACCTTAGCCTAGTTGGCATAGGTACAAGCAAGGGTGGCACATCTAGAGGGATAGGTGGATGAATTTAGATATTTGATGGCCTCCTTATATTGTACTATTCAGAGGAGTCAGACCAAGGCCTCAAAAACCAACATGGCTAGGCCACAAGATAAACAAGATGGAGCCCAATAATAGAGTTGGAGCATTATATATGGTTGTATTTATTGTATCAAAACTCATGATGTGTGTGTGTGTGTGTGTGTGTGTGTGTGTGTGTGTGTGTGTGTGTGTGTGTGTGTGTGTGTGTGTGTGTGTGTGTGTGTGTGTGATGAATAAATTATTTATTAATTTTTTATTTTGAAATAGAGATTAAGGGTAGATAGATATTGTGAGATATAACAATGATCTAATATCTATCTGGGTGTGATTTTGTAAGCATAGTTGAAGATGAGGAGGAAAGATGGGGGTCCCTTCTGAGGGGAGCACTCCATGACATCCTAGATGAGACTCTATAATCATATGACCTAATTGCATTAGAGGACCCCTGTGTACCATTTGCCTCAGCTCAAGTGAATTGGTTCAAATTAGTAATGGAGGCAATGAGGTAAATATGAGCATAAAGAGAGGATATAACCACTAGCAGAGATGGGTCAAGAGAGATACATGCATGAAAATCCTTGGTAGAGGAGATAGCTATGCATCTGGATATAGTGATATAGATGACATAGGCACACACAATGAACTTGACCCATATGACATAGGTGCATAGTATGAGAGGGTAACCCACATGATAACCTTAGCCTAGTTGGCATAGGTACAAGCAAGGGTGGCACATATAGAGGGATAGGTGGATGAATTGAGATCTTGGATGGCCTCCTTAGAGTGTACTATTTAGAGGAGTTAGACTAAGGCCTCAACAAGCAATATGACTAGGTCATGAGATAAATAGGATGGAGCCCAATCATAGAGTTAGATCATTATATATGGTTGTATTTGTTGTATCAAAACTCATGACACACACACACATACATGTATATATATGTATATGTATATATATATATGTATATATACATATATATACATATATATATATATACATATAAATATACATATACATATATATATATATGTATATATATATATATGTATATATACATATATATACATATATATATATATATGTATATATACATACACACACACATATATATACATACATGTATATATATATACATATATATACACACACATATACATACATACATACATACATACATACATACATACATATATATATATATATATATATATATATGATGTATCATTTTGGCATATTGATGTTGATTGTGTATGTTGTTATCATGGTTGTGGTTGCGGATGCTTTGGATATATTTATTTCTAGCACATATATTTATCTATTATTGTATATGCTATAGGAAATATATGAGATGTGATTTAATTTATAGCATTATGCAGAACACATGCATGGTTAAAAAGAAATAGGCAAAAAGGACTTGGTAAAATATAATCAATCAAAAATGTACTACACACTATCTCAAGTTAGGAAATGTTTAATAACAAGAAAATAACTAAGTATAAAGAACCAAGGGATGGTAAAACAAGATGATAAAAAGGAATTTGTTTTTAAAACAAAGTGAATGATTTTTACACCAAATTAAAACAAGTAAAATCATACTAAATCATGTTGGGAAGTATGAAAACAATGTAATAAAATGGAAGGTATGTAAAAGGGCACAAATGGTATTAAAAAAAATTAAATAAGTCAATCCATTATACTAAATCATGTTGGGAAGTATAAGAGAAAAATAAAATTGGCAAAAGATTGGTCTTAAATTTATCATACTAATTCAAGCTGGGAAATATGAAAAATTCAAGAAATGGTTGTATTCTTACATGCACTTATAAAATAAGAAGATAAAAGTGAAAGAAAAAAATAAAGCATAAAAAACACTAAATAAATCTAGAAAACATGTCAATGGCATGTAATTTCATGATCAATCAGATCTTCTCTCATATTTGACACAAGTAATTTGGTTTGTGACTTATATTATTGGATAATTTTGTGAGGAATGTCAGGTATTATCCATGGTCTTACACTACAATGCACAAAGAGAACACCACTAGGGTGGAAAAATTGGGAACAATCAGGTAACAAAGGATGTGGGTAATAGAAAGGAAAAAGGTCATAATTTGTGAGGAATGTTAGGTCCTACCCATAGTCTTATAATGCAACTCACAAATGAGATCCCAAGGGGAGTGATCAGTAGAAAAAACAATATTTCTCAAGAAGAAATATGAGGGATATAGGGAACAAAAAAGGGAATGTAAAAATCAAGACTTACGCATATTAAGAGAATACCTTAGGAGGAAAGAGGCATACTAAGGACATGAGAAGACACTAAGTGACTAGTGACCATCAATGTATAAATAAAACCTATTCATTATAGACACAAAGCTTTGTAGGTAATAAGTGTGCTACTAATATCAGCTCATGGATGTATATTGGTACAAGAAAAGGTAAAAATGAACCTACCTTCCCATGAAGTGTTCTTCATTATTTAGGGCCCCATTATAGAGTTATCAGTCTACTGTGAAGATTGGGTACTTTCATAAAAATGTAGGTATCACTACAAGATTTTTTTATTCTCCTTTTTAAATCTACTGGCCTACCATACTCCAAAGGACCTCAGATCTACTATGAGGCCAACTGTGGAGTTTGAGTTTTGACTAGAAGAAGGAGATGTGATTTGAATCATGTCTTTTAGTGTGATTTGACTTTTAAGAATATTTTTACCTTTTATATCATTTCCTTTTGTAAATTGTTTTGGATTTTAAATTTTTATGGATTTTTAAGATTCCTCCTCCATATGGATTTGGAATGACAAATCATGATAGATTTAGTGATACATACAAATGATCTTTAGGATAAGACTAAAATAAGCTAAGTAACCAAAGATAGAGATTGACTAAGACTCTTAGGATTAACAATGAATGAGCATGTGATCTCAAGTCTCAACCATGTATATGCTTATTTTATGAAAAAAAGAATGGAAAAAGGAGATCCAAAAGTGGACCAGTGAAAGGAAATTATAATAAGACACATTTTTTGCTAACTAATCACATGGTACAAGGAGACATAGACCAAAGGGAATAGGGTTTGTATAACCAAGTCACAATGATAATTATCTATGAAAATAGAGATAAGAGAGAAAATAATCATGAAGACACAAGAAGAGAGTTTTGAAAAAACTCAAGAAATAAAGAGAAACTAATGATAAAGAAAGACAATCATGTGTAAATATAAATGAAAATATAAGCAAGATATAATACAAAAGGTAAAATCACTATATAATAAAAATATGAATTTGACACAATGTCAAATGATATAATAGATAGATAAAATTAAAATTAGAGCACACATATAATCAAAATGTAAATGTAAAATCACCATGCATGTGCTCAAAGTAATGATGAATCTATCCAAACACATTGTTTAAGACATCAGATATATCTCTATGAATCTGGATATGAAATGTTACTAATGTCTCATAATTATTCAATAAAAACTAGAAAAAAAATTATCTTATAATATCCTTAAATAAAAAAATAAGAATACTCAATGGATTGTGCTAAGGAGGGAAATAAGGCAAAGGATGCTCAGGAAAATGCATGGGAGCAAGCTCTACAAGAGATGCAAGAATAACTAGTGGAGAAGGATCCACAGGTGAAGGACTCATGGGTGGAAAAGGATCCACAAGTGAAGGACTCATGGGTGGAGAAGGATCCATAGGTGAGGGAAGGTCCACATGTGAATGAATCATGGGTGGAGGCACAAAAGGTGACAAAGGGACCATAGGAGGGGATGGAACCATTGGAGGTGGAGCCATGGGAGAAGAAGGAGGGTCCTTCTTAAAGGAATGACCTATGGGAGGAATGGAAAAAGGTATAATAATAGCTATAAGGTGATACTTAAGGTGTTTTTGATGGATATGTAAATGATCAGTGTGATGAGTGCCACATTAGTGCTAAAAGCAATACACCTCACCATACTTAAGGATATATATTCAGGTAGAACATTTAGGGGAGGTGTGGCTTTGTCTGAGGAAGGAGAGGAATGATGTAAAGTGTTAATATATTGTTGTATCTTGTAATAATGGGTATAATAATGATTATATATCCCATATAAGCAAAAAATAAACTTGTGAATGGTTTTAGGATAAGCACTCATAGAAGGAGGTATAATAAGAGTGGAAGAAGTTAGAGAGGACTCATCGACCCATTTGGTGGGTAATAGAACCATCTAAGGTAAGGGAATCAAACCATCACCAAGGAAAGGTGGGGATAGAGGAGGAATGGAACTAGGCTCAACAAAAGGAGAAATGAGATAAAGAATAGGGGTAGGCTTAGCAAGAGCAAGAGTGGGAATGGGTTCACTATAGCAAGAGAAAGAATGAGATCAACTATAGTGGAAGTGGGAATGGGATCTGATAAGGGATCTACTGAGGGAGGAGTGAGATATACGTAAGGTCTAAGAAGGGTAGCACTAATATTAAGAGTAAACCAACTAAAGTGATCAGGGTACCTAACAAAATGCTAAGGCCTAGTCATAACATGATTTATGAGTATACATATATGAGTCTTCTCAAAAATTAGAAGTGTTGGTACCATATCTACCCTATGATAAAGAGGGAAAATGCTAAAATTAAGAATTTTAAATGAAGGAAAATGGGAAGATATGCAAAAAGACTCAAGTAAAGAAGATTGATAATGGATAATCAAAATCACGTGCCTATAATAGACCACCTAAGAATAGATCATCTAAGAAATAACCATCATCATAATTCAGGGTGTGAAGATCAATGACATAAGTAGGGATGACCTTATCATTTGAGGAAGTGTGGTGAATATAATTCCAAGTCTTGGTCAAGACTATAAGAATATCATTGCAAGGAGGTTTATGAGAATGAGGTTTTAAGGAATTAAGAAGCTATGAGATGAGATGAGGTGAGAGATCAAAAGTTTTAATCTTTAGATTAATCTCATTGGGCTCATCATCATCAAAATCTAACTCTTTCTTTCCATAACACCGTAATTGACCATTCATGCTTTTCAATTCTTCCTTTCTTAGTGTACTTTCTTCTGCCATTGCTATACTCCCACTCAATCAAAAACCCCTGAGAGTGACCTGTAACCAAACACAAACCTACTCCCTACAACCTTAGCTCTGATACCACTTTGTTAGGAATCTAGAACAACAAACATGCTCTGACTCCAGTGTTAGGATCTAGGAAGCACAATTGATTACCATGTACAAGCAACTTAACATGCAGAATTAAACCAAAAGTAACAAGTAACTAGAATTCAGAAATAACACAGAATATGAGAGACAATACCCAATTATATTAATAGTCTTCCAGAAGGAAATACAATAAAGAAGATGCCACAATCTTCTTCCTTACACACCTCTAGGGCTCCCACACCTCTAGGGTATAAATAGTAAATCTCTTCAAGATCTCACTCTCTCTCTTATGGTCCCAACACACAACTCAAACACAGAGTTGGTGTTCACCTCCAACCAATCAGTATCACTACTGCCATTACCACCAGTCAGTATCACTACTGCCAGTACACAAGTGCTCCATGCACTCCAAAATTGAGTACTCCATGCACTCCAAGTAGATCTCCCCTGATCTTGCTACCTGTTGTGTTGCTGTCACCTTTGATCTTGCTACCCCGCAGATCTCCTTTGACCTCGCACACACACACACCTACAAATCAATGATATTACTTACCATGTAGATCTCTCTACACCCTAAAGAACCCTTGTCCTTACCTCACCAAGTCCTTATGATTCTCCAAACCAGTACCTCGGTGGATCTTCTACCTGATCTTGCAACAACCTACAGATCTCCCTAATCATACACACTCAGTACCCCTATGGAACTAAGAGGAGCTACCCTTGCTCTCTTCACTCTCAGAAGGAGCTAACCAAGCTCAACTCAAACTAGAACAAATTACAATATAGCCCATGAGTCTATTATATAGATCTCATGCAAACAATAATTAGACATCTAATTATAATAATTAGATCTGTAGCTCCAAGACTAAAATTATCCTTTAACATGCAAACAACTGGTTCGTTAACAAACTGTCTATAAAACTCGTAGCTTTGAACTGCATAGGCAACCAACGTCAGTCCCTGTTTGGCTAGAGATGACTGATGTCAGCCGATCCCTGACCGATGTCAGTTTGCTCTGCACTGGATATGACCGACGTTGGTTGATTAGACCGATGCTGGTTGCTCCGCAACTCAGTAACCTCTCAACAGCCTCCTCCATGTCTGCATCAGTGAAGCTTTTAGCTCCATAACCTAACATTAATCTTAGATTAATCTCATTGGGCTCATCATCATCAAAATATAAAAGGTTAGAGGGAATGTTCCCAATTAGTTTGAGATGCCCATTGTAACTTTGAGTTGAATTAATGAGAAAATTAAAATGCTAAGACTCCTAGAATGGAATTATAGGCAAAGGTTCAAGAGTAGGAATATTGAAGACACCATGGTCTTAGAATTATTTGAAATTCCAAGGGTTAATGTCACCTTGAATCCTATAAATGGATCCATTATGAGGGAAAATAACATATTGGTAGGTGAAAGAAGCAACAAATCTCATACGGTGAGTCCAGGGCCTACCAAGCAAGATGTTATAAGAAATGGGAAAATTAAAGATCATCACCTTCACATGAATGGTAATAGGTGGGATGGTAATGGGAAGCTACACACAACCTATAGGAGGTATTTTCCTTCTATCATATCCTTGGCAGGTGCTATGTGTAGACTTGAGATTGCATTCTGAATATCCTAGGGTCTTAATGAATTTGAGAGAGGCAATGTAGGTGTCAAAACCCTCATCAATCAATGCACATTTAACTTAAATATAGCCTATTTGGACACTAATGAATAAAATAAGATCATCTATATGAATTATAATCTCGTCAATAATAATAGAAGCTATAAGAAATTTTAAGGAAAAGAAGTGTTCATAGTTTCATCAACATTGATAGACATCTCTTCACATTGTTGTAATATACTATCTTCAGATCCAGATAAGGTTGCCTCCCATCTTGCTAGGGGAGGATGAGGGATATTCATCTTGAATAATAGTTGCATAAGATGGTTTATATGAAGTGGATAAGTCCTTATAAGCTCAAGGAATGAAATTTAGAATGGGATATTAGTGAGTTCTATGATGGGATCCCACTCATCATAATTCATAATAAGGTTGTTAGATATGGGTGCATAATGATTAAGGAGGTCCTCATAAGGAGGAGTTCAATTGTATTGGAATTTATGTTGGTAAGAAGAAGAAGTTTTAGAACACTGTTTTAAATCATGTTGTGATGATGAAATAGTTGATTCAAATTGATTTTGAGAATTGGTAGA
The DNA here is from genome assembly GCA_037957365.1 of Torreya grandis. Taxonomy (NCBI): domain Eukaryota; kingdom Viridiplantae; phylum Streptophyta; class Pinopsida; order Cupressales; family Taxaceae; genus Torreya; species Torreya grandis. The sequence goes on along the minus strand of JARHVA010003622.1, from coordinate 1,713,959 downwards.
AGAAGTGTTAGTAGAAATTTGAGTATTATTAGTATTAGTAGATGATATAAGAGTGGTTGAAATGGAAAGGGAAGTGTTATCCAAGGGAGAATCATAAATTGAATCATCAAAATTAATAATGTCATCATGTGCCAACTCATTTAAATGAGTTAGAGAAGAATCCTAGATAACATGATATGTTTTATATGAAGGAATGTAGATAGGTTAGGAATTAATAAAAATAACCACCCTTCACATATTAGTCATGTTAACCACATTATCTTCAAAAGTGGGTTCAAAAGGACTTTCTACATTATTGGTGGAAGGGGTGGCTTTGTCTTGATTGTCTTGGATAGGTTGATGATTAGGAAGAGGGTCTTTGTAGTTAGCTAAATGAGAATTTGCTTGGTTCAAAGCTTGAGATTTATCATGTGATTTATAATCCTTAAAATCAATTTCATAATCTTGTTGATTATTTCAAATGATATAATAATGATAAAAATTAGGACCAAGAATAAAGTCCATATCTAAATTATGAAGCTATCTATAGGTCTCATGAGAATGACCCCAACTAGTGTGAAACCAACAAAACTTGTTAGGATCATACCAAGATTTCATAGGATGGGTAGGGTCAAGTTATCATGGAAGAAACCTAGGTATATACTTAAGCAATTTAGCTAAAGATAGATGTTTATGAACATTTATATTATTTGGTGAAGATAAGTGAGGATTGGTATATTGTTGAGAAGGGGGAGTTGGTTTTGATGAATGGGAAGGAATGACAAATCCAACATTATGAATGATTTCATAAGAATATGTAACACCATAATTGGTAACATTGAATTTTTGTTCTTAAGTAAGATATGAGGACCCACGTAAGGTTGGGATGGCTTGAATTGATGCATAATTAAATCTTGTTATTTAGCTTGGTCAATAGCCTCCTCTAATGTACATGGAGAGAGAGTACAGACCTATTATTAAAGTTTAGGGAAAAGGTCATTGGTGAAGAGATGGAAAATATTATCATTAGCCATGTTATTTTCACATTTGTTTGACAAAGTTTTCCACATTTTAACAAAGGCTTGATCAGTTTCATTTTCAAGTTGTTTGTAATTTATGAAGTGGGACAAAGTGTTTTTAAGAAGATCACTAGTTTGGAATTCTTGAACTAAAACATTCACTAAATCCTTCAAACTAGTAATGGAATGAGTTCTATGTTTTTTGTAACAATCCAAGGCATCACATATGAGAATTTTGGCTAAGAGTTTGGTAGCAACAAAGGTGTTTAATTTGACCTAGTCCTTATAAAGATTTTCAAATATTTTAAGATGAAGGGTAGGATCAGTTGATCCATTATAAGAAATTGTAAGTGTGATACTTCCAATATCAATGTTATTAATTTGAGTAGTGAGAGGTTCATTTTGGAGTTGCTAATGGTTTTATTGACCAAAGGAGGTTAAGGAATGAGATTACCTTAAGAATCTCAAAGAGGAGGGGGAACATTCTATTTATGTGTGCCCCAAGCCATTGGTTGAGGATGAGATTGAAGATGAATAAGGTGTTTTTTCATTCTCATAATTTGATTTGTGTTATGAGATTGAAAAGTATTCATTTGATTGAGTGCTTGTAAAAATGATTGATGTGTTTTATTAGCACTATTAGAATAATTATATGTGGTATTAATGGCTTGGGTACCACTATTGGTGTTGATAGGAGCTTGAGAGGAATTATGAGAATATGAGGCATTAGTGGAAAAATTTGCTTGTGTAGCAAAAGATGGACCAGTGAATGGTTGAGAAGAAGAATCACTAGTAACATGATTACCTTAGGTAGAAAATGATGAACTAACAGATGGATTAAGGATAGTAGATCTTATGAAAGGACCACTAGATGTAGAACTTACCATGTTAGTGGATATACTAGGCATGGAGGTGGAAGAAGTTAGAGAAGATCTCATGGTATGAGAAGGGGTCATAATCAAAAGAAGAGGCTGAGAATCAAAGAAAATGGTACCCACAAATCTAGTTGAGAATGTAGGAGTAGGTGAATGAGGCTCTTCAACTTAACCACTAATCATAAGATTGTAAATAGTAGAAAGATATTTTCCTTGATGTTGAGGAAATTTAGAGATAAAGAAGAGCATTTAGGGGGTACACTCTAATTCATATTTGTATTCTAATGAGAAAATAGTATTATGTTGTAAAGAGGTATTAGGAGGGGTACCATATTTCATTGTGCGAGTGGCAATATGAACATTACTAGCATCCAAAAGAGGATCCCTACTCTATCTATGGGATACCCTATGAATATTGGTAAAATTCATCATGCTTGTCGACTATAACTAAGTATTGTCATCAAGAAGAAATTTCATGATGAAGGGAAGGAAAGAGAGTTGAGAAAGAAAGGAAATAAGAAATGAAAAAAATAGTACATGGTTAATTGGGTTGACCTAACACAAAAATAAGGTCTGCAAAGAGTACAAGGTCAATTGGGTTGATCCAATATAGTGAATAGAGCCTCGAAAAAGGTACAGGGTCAACTAGGTCAACCCAATACAACATATAGGTAAATTTAAAAAGCTCATAACAATAAATTTTGTAAGTAATTTAAGAATAAATAATAGAAGAGAAATAAATAGTCAATTGGATTAATGTTGGCCAATCTAATTGAAGTACACATCACAAAACCTTGCACCAACACTGACTAATGCAAGTTTTTGCAATACAAAATATAATTGAGCAAAGATCAAACAATCAACTTTAAAAGTAAAGAGATAACTAATTGGTCAACCTAAATGTTTATTAGAATATTAAAATATGATTTTAAATGTGATGGAAAGTTGGTTGTAAGCAAGGAACTAGAATATAAATCTAAGGATGGTTTTAGGTAGTTTGGGCTGAAAGGGATATTAGGGCCTACCCCCTCACTACACACACCACAAAAATAAGGGTTTCAGGTGATTAGCTATAATATACCATTAATTATGTTTTATACTTGACCAGAACATCAAGTCAACTTCCCCCTTGGTGATGAAATCCAAGTAGGTTGGCCTTGGGTAGACAAATGTTAAAATGCTTATTTAGATTTTGTGATTGGTCATGTGTGCATAAAATAGAAAATAGTGAAAATAAATAATTAATTTAAAACCACCTAATTAAGCTATGTGATCTATTCTAAGCATGAAAGTAATCAGAAAATAAAGTGTGAACTAATTACTGGCATATAAGGTTAATTCTAACTTTGAAAAAAGGTATAATGTTGACATAGTCAACAATGTATGCACAAAATATAGAACAAGGTTGATAGAGTTAAAATTGTACTATGGAAGCAAGGTTTGAAAATTAACAGGACTGATAGAGTTGACCTAGTTATCCAGAAAGCACATATAACACAAAACTGGGTCGACAAGGTTGATCCAGTTGACTGTGCAAGGGTAGTTTTGAAGATTAAAAATTGAAAAAGGAAAGATTATAAATAAAGAGATAAAAATTAACCTTGGTGGATCAGAGATATAGATAATGAAGATTGTTGTTCAAGAACACTGATATATGCTTGTAAATTTTGCTAATTAGGTCAATTGGGTTAATTAAGCTTTACAAAAACTTGCTATTGAGTGCCTAAAAATGTATAGGGTCGACTGGGTCAACCTAGTAATCTAGACTAGATGTCTACAAAATTGAAAATCCATATTGGGTCGACAGGGTCAATCTAGTAGCTATACCTAAAATCCTATGCATAGAAGTTAGATACTAGGTTGCCAGAGTTGATCTAGTATGGTATATATACGATAAAAATAATGATGAAAGAATGAAAGAAATGAAATAAGGTAAATAATTCATATAAGGGTTAGTTCACATTAGGTTCACTAGAATGCATTATGAAGGTGAAGCCAAAGTGAATAAAATAATAAGAAGAAAGAGAAAACATGAAGACAATCCAACCAGTGGTGGGATAAGATTCATGTCGAGTTCACCAGAATATATGCAATCGAAAATGCATCATGTCTACAAATCAATCCTAGCTCAAAAAAGATAGATCATACCTACACTCTTGATTGGGATTATATTTTTTAAGCAAGAGCATGACCAATATAGGGATCCTCTAAACTTGATTAGGGGATGACTTGTCACAATACACCATGCTAAGAAGGGTTCTAAATCCTACAGTCTAACATAATCACACAACAACCCTATAATATTTCTAGGTTTAATGTTCACTCTATATCTAATAAACAAGAAAGTAAATCTAATATAGTACACACCAAAGCTTGTGGTATAAATTGGGGGTTAGAAACTAAATAAACTAAACTAAACATGCATAAAAGACATATACTCACATCAATGTATATGGAATCCTAATGTATGGAAGAGAAGCACAACTATATTATCTATCTACTCTTATAAAGGAAAAATAAAGTTAGGAATACTTACCTTTGAAGATGAACCCGTTGAGCCTCAATCTCTCCCTTGGCCAAGGTCCTCTGCAAGAGATTTTTGTGGTATGGAAGGATAATAAATACAAATCAAATCTAGGATACATAACCTATCTATGCATCTAAAAGACTTCTCTACAAGACAAGATATGTATCTCTAAAGAAAGTATGGAACCCTAAGATTTATCCCTCAAGTATAATGGTCAATAAGTAGATGTTCATTCACACTTATTCTTATTCACTTCTATATTCTCAAATGGTTGGAAATGAACTTATATATATAGGTAGATCTTGCCTTAAATCCTTTTGAATATGTTGACTATATAGGGTTAACCCAATCAAACCTACATGTTTTCGAGAGGTAAATCACTAGGTCTCAAGCTAGGTCAGCCTAAGGGCTAATGAAACTCCAAGTGAAAAATATCCCTAAATAGTATAGGGTCAATCTTATTGACCCTGTATAGTGATTGGAGGCTAAAAATTGTACAAGGTTGACCTAGTTGACCTATTACAATCAACTAGTGAAATGGGGTCAAGGCAAGTAAAAGGAGGATAAATCATGACAAATGTTTGGAATGGATACAATAAAGAAGAATAAGATTAGGGTAAATGGTTTTAGGAGACAAGTGTGTATATGGCAAGTGGTAAAAGGGAAAACAATCTTATGAAGCACTAATGGTCTACCCACCCCTTTCTTGGTACACTCCTTAAGGCATGCACTCAAAGAGATTGAGACTAAATGGGTTCTTATAAGATACAAAGTGTCAGTAATCAATAAATTTTTGAAAATATAATGCGTATACAATTACCTCTCTCTCTTTCAAACTGATTTGGTTGGGAAAACTTTATTTAAAAATGGTAGTGAATTTTTAACTATTAGCCATAAGTTCTTTAGGCATTTATTGCTTCGACCCTTTCCTACCCATTAACCTGGTTCATTCCTAGTTTACCTAGAAATTTCCTAGGGCAATTTTCACTACTTAAATTTTCATTAATATCTATTTTTTTATACCTAAAATTTATTAAAAAAATAAAATTAATGCATCACTTACCCAAGCTACACTAGATGTTACCTCTAGGTGTCCTTCATGTCGTATCTATCATCTCTTCACCATGGTCATTTTTTGTGCTTGACTAGGTCACTCATAGCTCTATTTTCTCAAAATAAATTTTTACAAATGATTTATTTTTTACCCTATTTATATTTACAATTTAAAATTCTTTAATTACCAATTATTTTCACCCAGATTCTATTTTTCACTCATAACTTTGTTTCTACTAGCTCTTTTTTAAAACCAAAATATGTTCTAGAATCTTAACATTTTAAAGAATTTTTATACATATTACATGTATATTTTGAAAAAAAAATAAATTTTCACTTATTTTATAGGTTCACCTAATGTTACCTAAATTGAAAACCTATGCATTTCTCTCACTTTATTTCTACTCTAAAATACTAAGGTAATTAAATGTATGCATTTTTCAATTTTGTCCTTTCATTTATCTTATTCGCTTCTTATTTCAATTTATTTAGCTTAGCATTATTTGTTTCTATGTTATTTTATTGAAGCACCATTCCATCTTATAACTATGTGACACGTGATGAGATTCAATTGGGGAATATATATAAACACAATATTTTTTAAACTTGATCAATTATTGATTCTTTCTCATAAGATCTCATTGAGTGGGTATACCAAGAAATGGGTGGGTATACCATTGGTGCTTCACAATATTATTGTTCCATATATATACCAAGAAATGGGTGGGTATACCATTGGTGAATCACAATATTATTATTCCATATACCATCACTTATAACCAATACAAGTCCCTCCTATACATTTACCTAATCTTTGACACTTCCCTTACATGTTCCTCCAAGCAATTCACCTCCTCAAATAACCCCTACCTAAGAAAAATCCTCTCTTTACCATCATCCAAAAATAGTTGAATAGATCAACCCTATTATGAGAATTGAATATGTTATGGAATGGAGTCAACCTAGGCTAATTTAGTTTGGACCTAACTACTTTATTTTCTAACTAACTAGGTCGACTGGGCCAACTGCATCATCTAAATTTTTAGAAGGGTTTAGGGCTAGATTTGGCTATATAAATACATATTTCATCCCATTTACAATAGATATAATAATTCATTTTTGTGATTCTTTAGCTACTTATCTTCCATTCTACTTGAGGATTCATTGCTTAAGGTTTCATACATATTTGAAGAATAATCTTGTCTTGTGGGAAAAGTCTTTTGGATGCATAAAAGTATTTTAGCCTAGATCTGACCTATCTTTGTTATCCTTATGAACCACAACAACCTATTGAAAATCACAAGTGTCTAATGCAGAGATTGAGACTCGATGGGTTCATATTCAAGGTAAGTATTCCTAACTCTTACTCCTATTTTTTTAGTATATAGATTTGCATGTATAATGATTTATGAATGTATTATCTCTCCATGATTAGGATTACCAATACATTGACTTGAGTACAGTTTTGTTTACATGTTTATTGTTTATGTTTATTAGCCCCTATTTATGCCACAAGATTTGGTGAGCACTAGATTATATTTACTTTACTTTGTTACAAATCATAAGACCTAGCTAGGGTTATTATGTGGTATTAATTAACTAGAGGATTTGGAACCCTCTCTAGTGATATTATATTTTAAGAGACCCCTTAATTAGGTATAGAAGATCCATATTGGTCATGACATTGATTATCTAAATGCACCCCTTAGTTAGAATGGCTAGTTTGATTTATCTTCTTCAAGGTAGGATAGATTTATAGATCGAATTCACTTTCTCTTGTATACACATTCCTCTCAAAAATATTCTAGGTCAATAAAACCAATTATCGAGTATCCAAACTTTATAACATTGGTCTCTAAGTAAAGATAGGATAATATCCCATATACTTTAATTTCATCTTTATAAGCTTTTGTTATGACATTAAACTTCTACGAGCAACTTTAGATTTTAGTATGCATATTCTAGAGGGAGAAAATGCTTAGGTGAATGAAAATCAAAGGCTATAGTGGTCATAAAAATGTGAAAATTTCCTTTTGAAAATATTATGGAGATTATATGGCCCAATTGGATATTTAAGGTGCCTATAGTACCTCTAAAAAATAAAATACTTTGAGAGGATCAATATTCAACCAAAACTCAGGGAGAAACTAATGAAATGTTTTGTAGATGAATGGGATCAAGTGGTAGGAAAAATATAGATTGAAATGTATGGAAAATGGAATGAAAAACCTAAGTGAGGATGCCTATGAACCTAGAAAGTTTAGATGAATTTTAAATTGGGTAAGACATATGGGAACAAAGTAATGGAGAGGAAAATAAAAAAATGAACTCCATAAGAAAAATGACAAGGGAGAGAGATATTTGAGAGGGTGAATGAAATAATACATGACACAGATAAATTTAGTCATGGTGAGGACTCCTTCAATTTTTTTTAGGAAATTAGAACTCCTTCAATGGTTTATATGGCAATTAAAACATGTACACAACATTAAATTTCTTAATTTCCACTTGTATAACCCACCTCATGTAGTTCAAGTATCAAGGAATCTTCATGCACTTTGCATCACTCATAATGGATGTCACAAGCTATTACAACTATATTTAATATGATCTATTTAAAACCTCTCTTTTCACATCTATTCACATCTCAAAGGAACTTAAGGTAATTTATAATTTCATTGACATACATGAAGATAATTTAAATATAACTTATTGTGATCTTCATTTATTTTCCTTACTAAATTTTATCTTACCACATAGTTCATGCACCTTGAGAAATCCCTTGCACTTTAAAATGAATGTGAACACTTTATCTAATTCACCTTTATTCCATTTAGTTTTACTAGTCCATGTAATTTGTATTTTATGCACACTTTATGCATCTTTTGCATTTTTTTCACTTTAGGTAACTTGGGTACCTTGTACTTTTTGCTTCTAAAAATAATCTTACACACTCTACTTTTTATGAGCTTCAGGAACTTTGGGAAGCTCCTAAGGTACATAAATTAAGTGAAAGTTCTATATTATTTTTTGACTTAAATATAAAAATACTTAACACTAAGTGTTTATGATAAAAATATTTGCTTGGGATGAGGTATAATCATTGGAATAAAATTTGGGATATTTTAGGAAAATCAAATTTTGGGTAAAATAGTTGGCTCTTACTAGGGACTTGGAGAGAAAAAGAAATCGGTGAAATACAAAATATAGTGGTTTGAGCAATTGGATATTTATCCATTAGGATATAGAATTAGATAATTTATTAAATATATTTTTAGAATACACCATTAAAAAAAAAAAAACATGTAAAACACACCAAAATGGAAGGGGAAACATAATAAATTCGTAACTCATCTATGCACATGTAATGGAAAACCCACATTACTAAAAGTAATGCCTCATATATTTCCATTTGTGTGGTAATTAGATATGTGTTCCATATTTGTATGCTAGATAGTAAGAGTTGTCACTACAAGAAATGACAAATTTTAAAGAGTCCCATACACATGAACTCAAACTTTTCATAAATACCTCTTGGATCTTTCCTATTATCCCAAAGGAGAACTAAATCTTAAATTTAAAAGTATCTTTACTTGGATATCTTTTCAAAGTATTTATTCACTTTGATTTGATGTTATATGATTACATATATGAACTTTATCCTTTATTCTTATAAAAAATTATCGAGTACATGATTATTTTATCAAAATAATTTTTGAAATTATCATTGTTTATCATTATTTCTAATTAGAAAGCAAGTAATTACATAGAAATGAGATCTAAAAAATCTATACCATATAATAATTTAAAAGGAGACCTACTAATAGACATATTATGAGTGATGCAATATGCCCATAGTGCATCATATAACTTTTTATGCTAGTTCTTCTGATTCTCATCCATTAACTTGAAGATGATGGAAACAATGTCCTTGTTACTTGATTTTTCTTGACCATTACCCTAGGGGTAGTAATTAGAGGAATGAGAAAATAATATCCCATACCAATATTAGAAACTAATTAGATCATATAAATATAAGTTTAATACATTATCTATCATAATTTTTTGGGTATATTAAATTTAACTTGAATATTCTCTTTAGTAAAATTTCACACCAATTTGGAAGTAGTTTGATTTATAGGAATGAATTTGATAGAATTTGTGAAAAAGTATGTTGTCTTGAAGACATTAATGTAACTTTCACTTGAATTTGGATTCATTTTACCAATGAAATATAAACACCTTTTTAAAAATTTATCTTCTATCCCACTGACCTTAAGGGAGTTTCATAAGTTTTGGATTTTTAACAAAATACGTGTATGCTTCACACCTCAAAATCCATTCCTGAGAATATTTGAAAATCATAGTATATAAATAGTGACCTATTAGTATCTTTAATTTCATATTGGATGCATAAAAGTGGCCACCATATGATTGATAATGGAAATATTTTAAAAATATCTTAAGTTGTTATATATTAACAACCTTAAAAATAATCCATCAATGACTTTCTTAAAAAGAGTATTATCCTTGATGATATATTTATAGAATCTCAATTTAACTAATATTTTCTCTTTTTCACTAAAATAAATATGTAATTATCCATAAATGATGACATAATCAATATCTAAGTACCATTCATCAACATGACTGATGAAGATTACCAATGGTAAATCTACAGATGATTCTTTATTAACATAATATATTGTATCTTTCCTCTAATTATTTGATCATTTTGAAATAAATTGGAAAATTCCTATACATCTGATCAATTTGGTGGGATTTATTTCAAAGTAATATTCTTATATCTTGACAATCCATTCACCCATTTTAAAGACAATTTATTTTTGTGTCAATATGGACTTGACAATTGTGTTAGAAACCATCACTATGGTATGAGAATTTGAGATATAAAATTTGAAATACTTCACATCTTTGATTACAATGTAATCATGCTTCTCAATTAATAATATTTGATTTCATTATATATATGTGCATATCTCATTAAATCAATTAGGTATTTTATCCCTTCTTCATTCTCTTATACCTAAATGGTTGGCAATATATTCTTAGAATAATAACAATACATAATGAAATATTTACTTAAATTTAGACACACTAACATGAGTGTTAATATGGGAATTTTTTATTTCATCAAAAACATTTTTTACATCATTTCTCCTTTTGAAAGACACCTTTCATTTCATAATTTGAGTTATGTGATTGGTAAGCTGAGTAAATTTAAGTATAAATCTTCTCAAGATATTTACCTTAAAAAATAAAGAGCAAATTCCATGCTTAATGGTTGGAAGTGATAGATATTATACTACCTTAAAATTTTGGGTATCAATTATATTTCCTTCATTTTAAATTATATGACATAAAATGTTTCATTGAGTGACTACAAGGATGGACTTTTTAGGATTTAGTGAGGCCCCATGAGCCCAACATCTTAAGAGCCATTATGATATTTTCATATTGATATTTTTGTATTTTTAAGAATATTTTAAGATCATCATGATAGATCACTATATTATTTTTTTAATATAATTATATGTATGGCCATTTAAAATATGAAATTAGAATTAATGAGTCTGAATGACATTCACCTATATACAAAGGTACTCTAGGGAGTCTTGAATGTATTCTTGAGTTGATATTCAAGTGCTACTTACACTTAATTGTCTATCAAGAAACCATCAAGCATATATATAATCTTAGATATAATCATTGATTGTAATACTTTATCTAATATGGTGAAAAAATTACCTTTGAGATATGCCTACTTTAGATTACCATAAACAATAAAGATCTTGATTTCTCTACTTTTATTCCTCTCAAACACAATATTTATTACCTAGGTTGAGTGATATATTAAAAATATTATATTTGAATCTAAAATTTATTCACTTATTAAAATAGTTTACTAGACATCTTGGGGTTATAATGTATCTTATTCAATTCATATAGGTCAGTATTAGGTTTTAATGGCATATTATGTCCCATCTCCTTTTGTCTAAAAGGCTTCAAGTTTACATAAAACCCAACAAAGACATCTTTATACAAATTTAAAATATTCACAAATATTTTTATTTTTCATTGGAAAAACATTTACCAATGTTCACATATTGAGTATATTCCATGGTGCCAATATTTACTCTCTCGTGTCTAGGTTTCCTTCTAGTTATTCTTGAATTTTCCTCTTGGTATACCTATCATTTTTATAGAATAATTTTTCAAGTAAGACTAGATTTTTTTTTAATATTATTCCCCTTGAGTTAGAAGACTTCATAAAATTAATTTATGGCTTTAATCTTGGTATTATTTTTAGTCTCAACTTCAATATTACTTTCAAATTTTTCTTCATTAGTTTGAGAGTGAGATTATCTATAAATAGAAGAACTCTCTAAGAAGTATATATTTTCGAGGTCTTTAGCATTTTTAAGGAAGGATATGATATGTTAATAATTTTTGAACACTTTACAATATTTATAATTGTTAGGTAAATTTGGCATATAAACTAGTTTTATGGTGTATCTATTCTCATTGAACCCTGAGTGAGGAATCAATAAAGAGGTACATATAACTAACATATTCGACCTAAAATTTTATTCTATAGGAATTGGAACTATATGAAAGGCTTAAAAAACTTCAATGTAGTCCCACACCTTGTCCTAATTATTTATTAGGAAATATTTTTTTAATTAATATTGATTTCATACTTATTTAATGATAAATTCAACATTACCCATGGCCTTCAAACTTATTATGCCCATTTATTATAGAAATTACAAACATAGAAGCAAAGATTAGAATTTTTTTATTTTGTTTATGCTTCCAAACTTAAAATTATTAAAAAAAGGAAATATGTCATTAAAATGAGATACCAAAACCACTCTGACACCTATGTTAATAGAATATTTATATTCCATAAAAATCAATTGTCTATATGTCAATGAGTTTAGGGACATATAAATCATATCTCGACATCATCATATATTTTTCCATGCCTCTATCTTCATATAGAATCAACATATGGATTATCTAATTTCTATGTTATGTACTTCATTTTGAGTTCAGGTTCCAACCTATGCTTTATTCCTTTAATCAAGATCATAGTAATATACCAATCCATTTATATTTCATGTCCTAGGTCTCTATAAAAACTTCTTATAAATAAAATTCCATAAGTTACATGAATGTCCACAACCAGAATAGTCATTTTGAATATTTTGAGGATAGGCAACCAAAGTGACTTGAGCATCCTTAATTTTTGACCAAATGTACTCATTTGTTCTCCATAGATAAGCATTGAATAAAATTATTAGTACATGTGAGTATGAGTGTGTGAGAAACTTTATCATGTATCACATTATTAAAGGATCCATAATCAATGATATAATTTTTTATTAGATAGGATAAAATAGGGTTTTATAGGAATCCCCCAACCAAGTTCACAAAAGAAGTATAGATAGAGCACAAAAAAATAGTAATAATGGTGGTCCAATAAAAATAAAGGATGAATTAAGGCCAAAATATCAACATAAAATTAGCAAAACATACCAAAAATAAAAGTAGTAGAGATAAATAGGAAATTAAAGTTTAGTCATGCCTTCAAGGCATAATGCAATTTCCTTATCTTCTTATATTTTACAGATAGTGATGTCTAGGACAATATCTTATTTTTTAGGGTAGGGGGGAGTCATATTGAAAATTATACTTACCTCTAGTTATTTTACATGGTCCATCTATATTTTCCTCTAATACTCATTTTTTTAATAGTTTTTTCTCACTGTGTTTATTACCTTTTCCATTGACCACATTGAAGGTGCTTAGTTCCTCAACCACCTCAATTTTGGTGTTGTTATACATCTATTTGATTTCCAAAATATTATTATACGCACCTTCCTAAAAGTGAAGGAGGGATTGGTTGTTGTTATAGATGGCCTACTTGAAATCCTTATCCTACCCTTCGATCTTGAGTCAAATATAAAAAATGGCTTACTTGGATTTATTTAATTTGTTTATAAAATATTTGAGGAGGTTAACCTGAGTGAGGAGATCATTTTAGTCTTAGATCCCTTGTCAATAGGGGTTTCAGTCATAAAATTATTATTTACATCCAAGTTGATGGGGTTTAATTTGGAGCTTCCAAGCCCTTTAAGTTTATCCCCTAAAACTATTTTACCTTTGTCAATGTATTTCTTAGGGTGCTTAGATTTTGTGATGTTAGTGAAATGGGCCATGGTATTATAATCCTCCCATTAATCTTCCATAGGGATCTCATCAAAACTTAAAAAGTGATCTATTACATCATCTAAGGTTTCTTCACCATAATTAGAAGTGATGGCTAGTTCAACCATAGAGAGTTTAAATTTAATAAAAATAAAAATAAGGGATTAATGAATTAAGACATTGTTTTTTCCTCTTGAAATTTTATAATATTACTTTATAGAAACATGAGGAGAAAAAGAAGAGACTAATATTCTTGTTGTGCCTAAAATAATTTAGTAATAGGAAGTGATGAAATTAAATGACATAGTACTTACCATCAAGAGTGATTTACTTCATGAGGTAGAGGTAAATCGCATCTTAAGGGTAAGGGAGGGTAGTTATAAGAAACCCAACATTAGAATGTGAATCCACTCCTTGACCTTGAAAAAATCTTGGACCAACTCTTTTTTCCTAATTCTATTCTTGAAATCCCAAACACCCTCTACCACCATGTTAGTTATTAATGCATTATTATCTTAAAAAACCTATATCATGAACTCACACATTCAAATAATATTTTCATCCCAAGATTTGGCAAAATCAAGAGTGAATCGAGGGTTGTATCCATGAATGTGTTTGATGAAAGGAGTGAGACCACCTTGATTGAGCTTGAGTCAAATTTTGGTGTGTTGCTTGAGATTTTTGTAATAAAGAGGCTCAACCCTAACTTTGGATCCACACATTTTATTCATATAATGTAGGTTCCCCTTTTTCTTTTGTAATAAATTAAATTCAATTTAGTAGAGAACATGTTCATAAGTAGATTATTACCTATGAGGTTGACATGTACCTCACCACGGGTGTAGTTAAAATGATTTGAAAGGTTATCATGGAAGTAATTCCAAATCATTGAGATGACATCCCTGTGAATTAAGGAAAACTTGATTCATTATTATAAATTATTCTCTAATTATCCACATTGGAAAAAAAACTTAGGGATGTTTAAAATGTAGAGTATGTTCTTCATGGGTCCAAGAATAATACTATAAATCAAGTTAACAAAGACCCTAGATAACATGTCTTTCTTCTTCATTAAAGACAATAGATAAATTGGGAGGGATTTGTCTAGTTGAGTTGATCTTATGATATTCTAGATATTGCCCCATAATTCACCAACCAATCAACTTATCTATTACTTTGTAAGTATGCATTATTTGAATTTCCTCAAAGGTCTTCAAGTTGTCTTGAGCTTCACTTATGATACTATAAATAATCTAAACTGGGATCAAATAACCTTTAAGGTTGTTGATAATGTTCATTAAGTTACCTTAGATAATGATTTTGAATCTTGAATGTCAATTTCCAATTGGATGACCCAGAGAGTGGTGGTGGATTGTGCAACATGATTAGATTGGTACCCCATTGGCCTTATATATACTATCACCAGTTTTCTCTTAGCATACCTAATAAATATTCCACCATTGGATTTTCATGGATTAACTTTATCTACTCTATAAAAATTAATTTTTTACTAGTTCTCTAAAGGTTTCTTCCATTTTGATATGTTTCCTATCAGTTTTTAGATTAAGAAAGTTATTTCCCTTGGCCAATTGGAGGTTCCACATTTGGAAAATGGGAATCTCAAAATATGTAGGAGGTGGTTTGAGATTATTTTTGAAATTATGCCAATTATATTTGATAACCTTATAAATTTTGGACACCACCTTGGAGAGACAAGATTTTATGTTCTTAAAGATTCGATTGTTGTGTTCCAACTAGAGGCCCCTGATGATATGTGGGAGGGTGATGGAACATAGGAATTAAATTACTAGATAGGACTAAGGGTAGGACCATTTAAGGATAAATTCAAATAAATAATTGGGTTTTATACAAGTAAGGTTGAAGAGATGGAGAAATAAATCCGACACATTTCCAATAAATTGGCATTGGAGAAGAAGATGAAGAGTAGTTTCCTCCTCCATTTCATAAAGCTAGCACCTATTGAGAATCACCAATCCTATTTTATTTATATTTTATGTCAATATTGTCTTTTATTGAGATGATAACTAAAATAAGGAGTTGAATTTTAGAGTGAGGTTCTTTATCCAAAGAATGTTCCAATTTAGACCCACTTATTTTGGCCTGAGGTTGATGAGGAGCTAGACTTGATCAAGTATGTCCTATGGTCTTCAAAAAACCAAATGAGCTTGTAATCCTTGGGAAATTAGAATATATGGGTACCTTTAATATTTAGATTTAGATATTAAAGGTGATGGGAAATGAGAGGGTCAACATCAATCAATGAAAGGGGAAACCTTATTTTTTCTTTATTAATCAAAGTCCAATAATCTTTGACTCTGGTACCCAGAATATCTGGTACCATGTTTTTTTTGTTAATGAAAGGGAAGACAAAGATGAGAGGGTAATTATGTAACCAAGAATCATCATATAAATAGGCCTTGATTCCATCCCCTATCTTCCATCTGTAACCTTTGTTTAGGATCTTCATGCTTTTGACCACCACCTTCCAAAATGAAGAGCCCTAGATATAGAATTCATATGTTAAGAAAAAGTCAACATTCCCTCCTTACATGTATTTGTATTTGATGATTTTAACCCATAAATAATATTTGATCATTATATATAGGCCATATTGGTAAGAAGAGATGTCTTTGATCCTTATTAAACCCAATCCCCATCTATTCTTAAGAAGGCAAACCTTATCCTAGGCAAAAAGGTAGAATCTCGATCTTTCCTCAGATCCAAACCATAGAAATATATTTTGGATTTGTTTCACCTTGTACACAATGTTAGAGGAGTTTTGAAAAGTGACATGATTTAAATGGACATGTTTTGAAGATAAATTTTGACTAGTTATATATTTCCAGCTTGAGAAAGGAGATTGATTTTCCATCTAGTAAGTTTCATTTAGAGTATGCTAATAATCCCATTCTAGTGGTTGGGAGACATAAGGAATTTGAAGAGAGGCATTCCAAGGTAGACTTAAGTTAGGCCATGTTTTCTATAGCTTATAATATATATAATTCTTCTCTGAAGGGGGACCAAGGTGTTTATAAAAAAATAAGATCTTTTAATGAAGTTAACAACCCACCTAGAGACTCTCTCATAAAACAAGAAAATATGATTGAGAATATTTGATTTATAAATAGTTGTTATTTAAAGCACAAAGGTTTCATTAAAAATTATTGGTGAGTGAGTAGGTCCACCTCTAGTGCAATTTGAAGGCCTTATATTTTCCCAAGGGCCCTTGCATTGGTGAGATATCTACTGAAATCTTAGACTAGGTTAATAAAAAGATAAGGGAAGAGTGGATCACCCTAATCAATTACACTCAAAGAAAAGAAAATACTTTAGGTTTACCATTAAAAAACATAGAGAATTTGGGTAAGGAGATGTAAGAGGAAATAAGCTTCCTAAAGTATGAATGAAACCCCAATCTCTCAAGGATTTTACCGACTAAATTCCAAGAGACAATCAAAATCCTTGTTCATATCAAGATTAAAAAATAAAGTAGGTTTGGAAGACTAGGATATGGAGTGAATGGATGCATGAACTAGAATCATTCCATCAATAATATGTCTTCCAATTAAAGGCTCCATGTTGTTTTGAGATAAAGTTAGGTAGAAGGATTTGAATTCTCAAAACAATTATTTTCAAGCAGATTTTGTAGGTGTCATAAAGGATAATGGTCCTAAATTATTTAATGGATCCACCACCCTCCTTACTAGGAATAATAAAAATTAATGTGGTGTTCAACTCCTTAATAATTCCTCTTGCTTTAAAAAATTAATCAACTACATACACCACATTAGATTGGATGATATATAAGAATGTTTGGAAGAAGAGAGGGGTAAAACCATTTGAGCCTAGTGCCTTGTCTCCTTCCATGGAATCAATGATAAACTTGATCTATTTAGCAATCAAGGCACAAATAATTTCTCTATTGTATTCCTAGGAGATAACATATGAGAAGATATTTAGCATGTAAATCTTATTTAAGAGGATCAATCAGATTATCATTTGAAACAAGATTCTTATAAAAATTCATGATTTTAAACTTGATTTCTTCTTCATATTTCAAAGCTTTTCCATTGTATTTAATAAGTTTGGAGATATTATTGTTGTTCCTATGTCTAATGGTGGACATATGGTAGTATTTGGTGTTACGATCTCCTTCCTTCAACCACAAGTTCCTTGATTTTTGGTGCCATAAGTTTTCCTCCTTTATTTTCAAATTATGGAAATTACTGGGTAATATTTTTTCCTTCTTGTATGATTCTTAATCCATTCTATTTTCTCAGATATTCAGTTCAATATTTGAAATTTATTTTCATAGGGAATTATTTTGAGTGAAGATGTTCCCAAAAAAATATCTATTCTAGGCCTTAAGTTCATATCCTCCAATAAAAAGAGAAACACAAAAGACTTCTAATTTTCTATAATTCAAAGTAGAATCAACCATTATATTGTAAGGATTTGAGGTTTTGGTCATTGTAAGGATTCCTTTAGATGTATATCTAGAGGTATTTAGATTATCTACTCTAATGAACTTGACTAACTTGTTGAGTTTATTTGAATTAGATTTTAAGTATAGAGTTTGAGACATTTAAATATTGCCCTTATTTTCAAGATTAATTATTTAAAATGTGGGAAAAATGGTTAAGGTATCAGGATTTATATTTACATGAGGTGTATTTTGATTATTCGTTGGTAAGTAACTAAGATTTTGATAACTTTATTGAGGTTGAGGTCTAAGGATATATATTTGAATGAGGTGTATTTTAATCATTCTTTGGTAAGGAAATAAGCTTTTGATAACTTGTAGTATGAGATGGAGATGGGTTACTTACTTTTAATTTCACCTATGTATCATTATATTGAATAGACAAAGGCAAACTCTATGAAGAATAATATTTATGGAAGGAATTTTTTAGACTTCCGTACTCTTCACATTTTATTTATCGTTAAGTTTTTTGTTATCTTTCTTTAGTTCTTATTTTTTATTATATGATATTGTAAATTAATAAATAAATGGATGTTAACATCTTTAAATACATCATCAAATTGATCTTAGTATGACTCATATTGAAGATACCCAATTATAGATTTTTTATAACAACCCCATTGGGATCTTACTAGGAGTATTCAAAATTTATTATAAATATAAAAATCATGTTTTTAACATCATTTAATGATCACACAAAACAATTCCATAAAACCATTAAAATATTGTAGTAAACCATTTATAAATGATTATCTAATGCAAATGACATCAAAACACATTATAATGACCACTTTATTATGCAAATAACATGTGATAGCTAATGTGGTGTGTGTGCAGGGTTCTAGCCAATTTCTCTATCATCCTCTAACATCTCCATATACATCACCCTCTTAGATGATGCTTTCCCTCCATCAATTATCCCACATCAAACTCACAACAAATGGGTAGTTAGATCATAACATCATGATATACATATGTCATAAAATATAACTAAAATAATAAATCATCATGTTCATAATTTAAACATTTACACTAGAGCTAATTTATAGCAATGTATCATGTAACATAAGCAATATCAAACTATCTCATAACAACATATATCTCAAAACTTGGCTAAAAATAACCAAATCCAAATTTGTCAATGATAAATATCCATGGATAATTAGATATTTTGCTTGGTAAGGCATCAGGATGTAACATCCTTCCTCCTAAAGCTATTCATCATCCTAGATGACTCTTATTCAAACATAAGTTATAAATTAGAAATATTATTAAACAAAGAAATAACATAGTATAAAGTATCAAATCAAGAAAATAAATGCAAAATTTACATGTAGATTTCATCATAGTCCTCTCAAGTAATGTTATTCCCAGAGTATTGGTCCCACAAAATCCTACACTATGACATCTCCTAATTATTTAACAAATTTTTTGAGTGTCACTTACTTTTAATGGTTTATAGCTAGAAAGACAAGCCTATATGTTACAAGAATGACCACTTCTATACCTTGAAAGGTCCCACATATCTTGGTGAAAGTTTCACTGACTTCCCAAAAGAACATGAGATCATAATATAATTCAAAATAAATGGATAGGGAGAGTTTCACTAAACCTTCTATCCTCTTTGCACATCTCTCCAACTTAGAGAGTGTTTTTCTCATTCTAGAGAAAAGTGTTTAGGGAACTTAGAAATAATGATGTGTATAAGTTAATACCATCACTAATTTACGTAGATATTGATAAGTATAACATGTCAATACTAATGCTACTCTACGTAACTCCTAATAAGTATGACAATGAATAGGAACTAGAAATTCTACATTTCCATTGTATATAAAATTAAGAAATAATTGTTCCATAGTATACATGTGTATGGCCATACAACTAAATTTGACAAGTCTATCTATCAAATGTTAGATTCGATAAGCTCCCCTTATCAGATCTAAACTCATTAACTACTGAGTTAATTTGAGACTAAATATGATCCACTCCCATCACTTAGTACTCACGTTCCTAACTCACCACTCTTTCCTTAGGTCTCCATGACCTGATGATCTTCAAAATGTGCATGAGGTTTGATGAATCACAAATCCATAATAGTATATCTTAAAAAACAATGATATATGCTAAATAATTCTAGATGTACCAACATATATTACAATAAAAATCATACAATCATTCCATAATTTTATTAAGTTGCCACTAGCCAAACATAACTAGTATCATATTTCATAGCTTAACCTATTATATTATATTCATAGTCAAGAAGAAATAATGTTAAAATTAACATAACATATAAAGGTCAAGGATCCAACTGTTCTTAAAAAATTATAAAGGAACAAGTGAGACAATTCCTTCTTTCTTGATCGATTAGTTACACAACAAGTTACAAGTTTATCTCAACCCCTTATACTAAGAAGATGTTCTTCACATCCTATACCCTACTTGCTCATGGTGAAAGGTACATAAATTTCTCATAAAAAAACATGTTTTTAAACAAGATAATAATAATATCAATCTAATAAAGGGTATATAATAACATAATGATTATAATCAACTTATAAATCTTAATACAAAACTAATATAAATCCATGGTTCACCACTATATGTGGTCAAAGTTCACAAGATTAGATAAAGTAGAAATGGAAAGTATGACTCTAAAAATTCACAAGTGGAAATTAGAGAACTAACATATCATCTAAAAAACTCTTAAATACCCTAACATGGTATAAAAAAAACATCGTAACTTAAGTTACCAAATCACCACTCACTTAACAATCTTGTAAGTGTAGTATCACATCCTATTTCCAAAACTAGGATGAAAAATATTAACCATATAGATGCATAAATCCATTTCATTCCTACAAATTCTATATCAATAATAAGTAAAACACACTATCCCATGAATTCTAGGGAATATGGTCAAAACAACATTTCAAAAACAATTTTTTGATTAAGGGAATACTTATTCATTATCATGAAAATATAAATCCACTTAGGGATATAATGATGTCAAAGGAAAGTGAGGGAATGACAACTCACCTCTATGATAATTATGATAGATGACACTTCTTCCTAATCCACATAAACTTAGGGGTCCCAATCTATGAATAAACTCCTAACACATTGGAATTCTCAACCAAGACATCTACACTCTACTACAAGAAAATTCCCATCATACTGGGTGGTGCCAATCTAAAATGGTCTTATAAGATTTACAACTCCTATAATTAATGTATAAGACACAAAAATAATACACATATACTTAAGTGAGAATTATTTCATGTTTTTTAATCACTCACAACATAAAACACAAATTGTGAAGGTGACTCGATTACCAAGAAAGATGTAATCATACTCAAGGTGTTCAATCTAAGTGATCAAATTATGGTAGGAATATCTTTTTCATGACTCAATAACTATGATATGCACTTATCGACCCAAACATGTTATAAAACCATCACCATAGAGACACTAGATAAACCAACCCTTTCAAAACTCTAAAAGGGTACAAGTGCTCCTAAGATACAAACTCAATATACCACAAACATCTCACTATTATCCTTTCTAATAAACATAAGGATAAGAAAAGGATAATAGACTCATTAGGTCCTAGATTTAGAGCCACAACTATGATACCACATGTAACAAGCCCATTGGGATCTTACTAGGAATACTAAAAATTTATTCTAACTATACAAATCATGTTTTTAACAAAATTTAATGATCACACATGCAAATCATGTAAAATGAGTTTCATAAAACCATTAAACTATGATAGTAAACATGTATAAATGACTATCTAATGCAAATAATATCAAAACACATTATGATAGCCACTTTTTTATGCATCTAACATGTGATCGCTAATGTGGTGTGTGCAAGGTTCTAGATGGTTTTTATATCATCCTTTGACATCTCCATCTATGTCACCCTCTTTGATGATGCTCTCCCTCTGTCATGATTTGAGGGATGAGTTCTCCTAAGTCCATCTCACAATAAATAGTTAGTTAGATCATAACATTACGATATACATACATCATAAAATATAACTGAAATAACAAATCAACATGTTTGTAACATAAACATTTACTCTATGACTAACTCATAACAATATATCATGTAACTTAAGTAATATCAACCTATCTCATAACATCATATATCTCAAAGCTTAGCTAAAAATAACCAAATCCAAATTTGTCAACTATAAATATCCATGGATAATTGGATAGTTTTCTTGACAAGTCATCAAGATGTAATAGTTTCCACCATGTTATTCAAATTCAAGTTCTAAAAATCTTGAGTCTTCTAGTTTTATAGTGTCTTTATCACATTCATTTACATCTTGAGATTAAAATGTTACAATGATAGGAGTAGTTTTAAGTAGAGAAGCCTCAACCACTAATTTATGTTGAGGTTATATGAGCCAAGAAAAAATATCATTATATGGTACATATTTGCTCCTTGTCACATCTTGATATGGAGGATCTAGTGCCTTTTAAGGTAATTTTTCTTGTAGGGATAGTATATCATTAGCCATTTTATAAATTAATAACTTAGTGGATGTTTGATTTGAACTTTAGATGTTGGTTCATGTAGATTCCCTCTTTATATTTCCTACCATGATTATATCATCTTTAAATTATATAACCAATGTTTAATAGTAAATCAAATCTACCACTCGAGTCTATTGTGCCTTAACACACACACCCCATTTTTAAAATTTAAATAGGGACCCATTATTGATTGAATATAATTGTTCAAGTTCTTCAGAACCAAAATCAATGACATAGAGTCTGAAAAGCAAAAAATTAAGAAATTCATCTAATGATAAAATGAATTTGCTTGCCTCTCTTAATCTTTGTTGTTTGAATGACTCAATAAATAGGAATTATTTCAAAATTTTCATAGTGTCTCAAAGTTATGGAGTAATCAAAGATGTGTATAAACCATAATAAATGATTTATTTTTCTCTAATTTTTTTAAACTTATGCTTATGTATGCTTGATGTATGACTTCACATCTAACTAGGCTAACATGATTTGATTTTAGTCAAGTATTTGTCTATGTTGTGATTTAAATAGATTATTTAAATAATTAAATGTTTCTTAGGTCTTATTATAGTTTATTTACCCTTACCATGTGGCATTAATTCACTAACTTAGAGCCTAAGTAAATAACACAATACACCTAGTAATAACGTTAACGTAATCCTTTATATAGAGTTTCCTAGGTAAGTGGATCACTAAGATCTTGACAAGTATCACCATCCTGATAGCCCAACATCATCTTGATTATTTGTATGGAGTCACCCAAGCAAAATTATCACTGAGATCTTATTAAGTGTCAACATACCATAGACCCAAAGGTGACATCAACATAGACCTTTATATAGATAATATTATGTAAATGAAGTAGTAAGATTCATCCACATGTAATCATCCCACTAACCTAGAGGTGACATGTTACCTTTGTACAAAATCCTAATTAAGTGTAGTGAGATCCATCCATGTGTCATCATCCTAATAACTCAAAGGTGAAATCAACATGTACCTTTATACAAAAATTCCTAGGCAAACAAAGTAGTAAGATCCATCCATGTGTCATCATCTCACTAACCCACAACTAAAGATACTAAGCATGGTAAGCTATAGATTAATTAGGAGTAGAATATTGACACATAAACATGTGTCCTCCTAAGACACATAATAAAATAATGAAGACATCAAAACCAAGATCAACAGTGTTATATCTTGAGTCCTCACTAAGCAAACTTACTTGATTATCCATGGATTTTCTATAGTTGATAATTAGATTTGAATATTCATCAGATTTAAATAATTCATAAGTTATTATTAGAATCATAATTATAATAATAAATATGTATTAGCCTATATTGGTTTATGTTTTATAATAATTCTTGCCTATTTACTTAGTGATTACATGATAACTATAGCTTACAATTTAAGAAAAGTAGTCAGCTAGTCTATGGATACATCCATGGCTAGTAATATGCTTAGTTGATTTTTTGTAACTGTAGAATTAGATTAGTATCTATTTATATCATATAGCATAAATATATATACTTAATTTATCTCAATAGTTTATATATCATTAAATTCATGGATGTGTAGACATGAATGCTATCAAACAATTAAAATAGTGAGCTCATTCATGAAGTGTAGTTCTTCTACATGGATACATCTAAATATGTATACATACAATGAAAAGTTTATGGTATCACTTAAACCATATATACTAAGTATACATAAATCTTAACAAAGATACAAATGGTCTATTGACTATGATAAAATGGCTTATTAATATTCCAAAAATGTTATGTATCTTAATAGATTATCAACATATTCTATAAAATGATTGTGAAATTATTATTTTAGAATTTAAAATTACTATAGGCATGTAGTATTTATTTATCATGGAGAACATGTGTATAATAGATATAATGAAAATATTAATATGAACAAGTGTATATACATATATAACATGTATTGGTATATGATGGTGGGTAACTTTAGTCTTATTAATTGATATAAACTAAGTCATGGACTTTGAAAGAGCAGGTCACCAACTATACATATACATAATCTCCTAAAACATGACAATATATAAATATAATATCATGTTACAATAAAACATAATTAAGATTATGAGACTTTAATTCCTGAAATTGTTATGACTAGTTGTTTGTATTTGATTAGTGTTTCTAAAGAATAATGGACTATGATAATATGGGTTGTTGTAGAGTAAATTATAATTGGAAACTACTTATAGTAATTATAAAATTGTAGTTTAGATGTATATTATACCTGGATGGTATAAGTTGTAATTATTATTCTTAATAATTATATATTAAATAATGTTATGGAGATTCATTTATACGTTTGATCGACTAAATGTATTCTTTTTTATTATTCTTGTACTTAGCATGTTTTATGATTGCTAGTATTAGGTAATTTATATGAATCTATTGGTTATATTTATGTTAAATAGATCTCACATTGTTGGTAGTGAGTAAGAAGTGAGATGGACTTCACTAGCTTACTAGCATCATAATGCCAGATGAGGGTAATTTGATCAAGTGGTGTGTTTGAAATTGACTAATAGTAGAGATCAATGACTAGTGAAAACTTTGGCCAAAGTAATGTTAGTTAGACATTGTCATTTCATATGTATAATTTACATGTTTATGTAATATCATGTTAGGATGGATTTTTTTATGGTACATTACATGTTTTTAGAAATCATACATCACACAGGTACTGGCTTGTCTCTATAGATTCTCTACACCATCACTATCTTCTCATCCATAAAGGGAGGTCCACTTTTTGATGGGAGATTGTGTGGGGATCAATGGTCCACATTTGGTGTGGAAAAGTGATTGGACGATGCTCTCCCTCCCCACAATAGTACTATTTGGAGACAACACTTGAGATTGCCATAGATACTAGAGTTTAGGAAACTCATGGTCTATAGAGCAATGTATTGTATTGTATTTATTATTGAAACATTATTTGATGAGTTGTAATTACTTACTTATTATACATTGACAACAATGGTTGTATGTTTGTACCAATCATGGTTAGAAGTCTGTAGTTACTTTCTATATTCAATTATGATGTCTTTCTTATGATTTAATTGATCCGTGATGTATGATGTCACATGCTTCTTTTACATTTATTATATTTAGAGTAATTTATCTAGATCACTACTTAGATTGTCATGGTGAATCTAGTGAAGGAATATGTTATTCATAAAAAAACATTTCACATATTTCTAGGTAGATCCTAGTGGGGATGTTATAGATAGAGTTTAAAAGAGACATCTATCATATTAAGATGGCTAAGCATCTAAAAGAATGAAATATAAGCCACATGGTATTAAAATCTATATAAGATAGTATTACAAAATTTATATGCAAATAATAAATAGGTAAAGGAACGAAGGTCGTTGCTACACTTAATTCAAATAAATCAAAGAATTAATGCATTCAATTCTCAAATCCAATGCAACTAAAGTATTTTTTTTGAATTTCCATTTCTAGTCTGATTACATTTCCTCATAGCTATCGAGAGTATTACAAATTCTAAGCTCAAGTGAAAATTTCAAATCCACAACTTTTGTAACTAAGAATATACAAGTTATATATAGAACAAAGCATTTTCAAGACTAGATTTTCAATGTCTTCCTCATCCTACATCCCAATTATTTTTGCATACTCAATTATAGGACCAAATACATACATACATACATACATACATACATACATACATACATACATACATACATATATATATATATATATATGTATATAGTATTTGATTTTGTAGCTCTAAAGCATGAGCTCAAATATTATTATTCCATTTGGGATGTGTTAGACATAGTTGAACCATACAAGGCCAAGGATCAACTCTCTATTTTCATACATAGATATAAGGACGATATTTTGGCCATCAAATTAATTGGTCTTCAAAACGTAGTATCCAAACCAAAGGTAATGCCCTACATTGACCTATTGTTTGATTTATTCATGAATGTCAAGATTACTAGGAATATACTACACTTTAGGTTTGGTGAAACACCAATTATATATATCAGTGGAAATGCCTTTGAGAGGTATTATAAATCCCTCAGCCAAATATGTCATATAGGTGAGACATGGTGAACTCATGGATTCTTGACAACAATGTCAATATAAAGTTGACTAAATGGGTTAGTAACCCAACTAACTTTATAGTTTCCCTACCTTGACTATCCTTGTTATCCAATTTTGACCCCCTAGGCCAAAATAGGATCCCTATAGTAAAAAAATTGAACATTAGGTGATATAGGAGGTCCTAATTGAGCCCAAAATACCTTATTATCATTTATTAAGGTAATTTTGGAAAGATTAAGGTAAGGTCATATTTTGGTCACATAGTGGTTTAGGCAAATCATGAGGAGATAGGTCATGGTAAAGGTATGTAATAGGTTATTATGAGTTTATTAATTTCATTTAATGTGTCAAATAAATTTTCAAAATGTTTCATTAAGTTTTTTAAAGTTTGAAGATCATTTGCTAACTTTAAGGTGTTAAAAATGAGTGAAAATATGGTTTTTGGATTAACATTGATGTTTTAAAAAGTTAAATAACTTAAAAATACATAAAAGACATATTAAAAAAGGATTGGATCAGTTACATAAATTTTACACCTATCATAGGAATCAGGAAAAGTCATAATCTTGCATTTCAACACCATATTAAAGAGTTAGAGGAAGTTGTACAAACTTTTGGAAGTCATGTGCAAGTGAAATAACTTAATAAAATCATTTGTTATTATAAAGGTCATGAAAAATCTTGGGAATAAGTTTTGAGCTAAAAATTTTCATACATATATTTCTCTCTCTCATTAGCCCTTCACAAGCTAGTGAAGGCCAATTTCAAGTAGATGGTATAGGCCGTACAAGTAGAGTTGGAGGATGAAATTTTGGAAAAATTTTGGTACCCATATGGGATTATAATTTGTGTAATTTATAGTTTTATTTGTTCTCTTATATTTTTTAACAACTGATAAGAGCCCAGGCTATTTTTTGAAAGCTCAAAACCCCACAGGCTAAGTTTAGAGCAACTTCAAAACAAAACTATAAATTTATGGATGATTGAAATAATTTGGAGTGTGTTATAATATGTATTTATATGCCTAAAATATCTTAATTCGTCATAGTGGCACGTTTGGATAGTCCTTTGGCAAGGAAAGTCTCTTTTGTGAAAAAATTGAAGTGACTATCATGTTTTTCTAAGTGTTCCATGTGGTTTGGTGAATTTGGATGATTCTTCATGGTCTTATAATAATATTCAAAAACCATTCATAGACTTTAACTAGATATAAATATCATACAAGTCTCAAGGTGGCCACATTTTCATATCTCCATTGTAGACTATGTTTTATGTGTATATAGCAATTAAGGTGATTTAAATGGTTTTAATATTCATTTCCAAGAGTATGATAATTGAATTTTTTGGTATATAATGTTTATATAAAGTGGTAAATTGTCTTCCAGTTCAAATAATCATGTTTTACACTTTTTAAGACTGCAAACCTCTCACACTCAAAACTCTCTTCAATAGTCACTTATAGACCTGTAGGTCTATCATTCAAGGAAACCCAATGTTGTCAATGTATATTTAAGGTTTTTTAAGCATGAAATACTATGGATTAAATATAAAAATAATAGTGAATTAATGCATACTTTCCAAGCACTTAGAGTCAAGATGTTGAGGACCAAGCTAATATTCCTAATAGACATATCTACATATTATGTATGTGTTGAGAGTAATAGCAGAGGTTTAAGTTATTTTGGAAGTGATATTAGAAATTTTAAATAGTTATAAAGGCTCCCCAATGAGGATTGATCATTATTATCTATGTCATAATTGAATATCCAGGACTAAACTCAACTACATACATAGTCAAATTTTCTTGACAGTTACCTACAGGCATGTTCAAGCTTGCCTTGAATAGAGAGGTTCATGAGTCTTGGGGTCCTTAGGGAATTAATTAGATCTTGAATCATCATCAAAAACTAGACAGCCATTTCAAATTTTAAGATTGGCAATGGATAACCTAAAGACTCTCAGATGCACTCAGTCCTCTCAAAGAGAGACCTACAACCAATCCATTTGAGCCTCTTCCTTAAATAATGAATACATAAGTTGAAAGATTGTTTAAATATGCCATGAATTGGGTAATATAGTGAGATAAGTTATTGATGATGGTTTTTTCATCATAATACATCAATTAACTAGTTGAATAATCCAAAAGATCAAACTCCATACTCAAAAATCCCATGTAGACACCTACAACTAGTCTAGGTGAGAAAATGTGCATTGAGATAGTGATGATAAATGAAACATAGAGGTTTCAAAGATTTAAGATGAGATAATTAGTCAACCAAATATCATATCAAGAGGTTGAAGAGTTCAATATGGAAATAAGGGTTTTTTGAAACACCAAGAATGCAAACCTATTTCCAAAATGCCTATGTACAGTAATACAGTCATTTTTAGGTCCATTTGGGTGACCCAAAGACCTATATAAAGGATTTATAAAGTGGGTTGTGTATATTTTTATGGATATCAAGAAGTTCAAGGTTCATCAACCCACCAAGAGAAAAAAGGTTATAAAATAGAGGGGTCAGAAGCTAATTATATACACTTAGGCATGCAGTCTACCCAAGTGACTCAAAGCCTCTCCAAAGCTTAAGAAGATGTTTTTTTTTAATGTTGAAGGAAATAAATTAATTCAGGTTTATCAAGTTCAAGACCAAAGGATATTCTAAAAACAGGGGTTACATAACCAACTCCAACATACATAGTCATCCCTAAGCTCTATGAAAAGAAACTAAGGACTATCCCTAAAACTGATAATAGAGGTTTGTATGGGTGATTTAGGAATAAAATAGTTGGATTTATTATGTTATTGAGAGTCATTGACTTCTAATTTTTAAAATGATTAAATAGGGGTTACAGAATCAACTATAACATACTCAGTCCTTGACTAGTAACAAGGCTTCCTACCTAGCCAAAGATGGAAGTTACTCTCTTGACTGGTAGGACATTGTGGATAATGGATAAAAACCTCATGGTTAACATAAAGTATCATATAATATTCAAGTTCACTTAAAACCTCTAGATTCAAAGTAGAAACCCCTGCATACTCAATTTACTCATGACACAAGACTACTTATTCATGCTAGAGGAATTGATTATATGAAGAAGGCTGAATGACACTAAATTAAAATTTGATGGAAATAAAGTGTTTTGAATAAAATAAAAACATTTTTATATAGTCTTTCAAACCTTTACCTAAGGCAACAAACATGACAGCGCTATTTAGACCTGCATACTTAGTCATATGTATAGGCCCATGTAGGCAATCAAGATTTGAGAGATGAAACCAATTGGAGGTGAGATGGGATGAACTTTAAAAGATTTATTATATATTTAATAACATGATAAAACACTCCAAGAGTCATATAACATCAAAAAAAGAAGATAATAGGGCATGACAGTCAGTTAGGGTATGGTAGATGGTTTGGCCTAAGAACCCTAAGTTTGAGAACACTAAGATGTGGAGAGACTTGATGAATTATGGTGAAAATATAGACATTTAAATAGGTATATGTGGAAATATCAGACCTCATTGAGGCCATTATAACTCAAAATAAGCTCAGGAAATACACCTACTAACTCAATTTTCTCTCAGATCTCTCAGAATGCTCACTACCAGCCTGAGAGGCCAGATTGCTTTGTTTGTTATAGATCATAAAAGATTAATAGGAATATAATATTATAGGTAAATTTTAATAACATAATTTACTTAAATTTTTTGTAATTAGTATGAGGATTCATATGTCCATGTTTATGAACCATCCTTAAGAAGTTGAGGCACCTTCAAGGTGCTTAAGGAAAGTTATAATGACTAGTTTACAAATATGGACTTCTAAATCATCCATAATTCCAAAAATTGATCCTAAAACTTATTTTATGTTTTTTAGGACTCCAAGGATTTTCTTCACATGTACTTAAGGTATACAAATTATTATACATATTACCATAAATGCCTTATTTTGTATGTTTTTTGGTGTTTTTAGGGATTTTAGAGAGATGGATACTTTACAATAATTTTATTAGGTCATATGGGACTTATTTCATCTATTAAAATCAATAAATTTTATCACAAACCCTTGGAAGTAACCAAATAAACTCTATTTTGCAAGGCAGTCCAAACAGGCTTGTGAATGGCTTATTTTTGGTCATTTCATGGTTTGGCTATAAGCACAATATTATAGAATCCCAAAACTTGACATGGAGATTTTTTTTTTCATGGGTAAATTTAATCAAACACTTCCTATATGTTTCATGAGTGCAAGAGGAATTTAGAGTCAAAATCTACTTTCTAGGCATCTAGGCCTAATTGGTAGAAGATATAGGCAACAAAAGTAGACTTCTACTTAGATTCAAATCATTAAATTTAACATGAAACTATAATATTATATAGGTTCATATAATATTCCTTTATTTTTTCAATATAATTCATAAAATTTCCACACAAGGATATTTACAGGAAAAAAGGCTACAAGGAATGAGGCCTAATTTGGGCTTTTAGTAGACAACAACTTATTGGGGTTAGTTTTATGAATAAAAATGAATATTTTTAGGTCAAATATGATTCCAATATTCTATATATTAAATTTTGATGAGCTAAAGTAACTAAAACCAAGTTTTGACACTTGTGTGCAAAATTGGCCTAAGGAGATGAAGATCCCTCTAGACACCTTACAAGAGAAAGAGGTGATGTGTAAATAAGAACCTATTGGGGTCAAATTAGAGGTTTAAAAAACATATAAAATATTTAGGATAAACTTATCTGACCACAAATAATTCCACTTGTCCTTCAACATGCTAAGAAGAAGAGGAGTTTTAAAGAGCTAGTCAAGGTGTCAAGCAACCATTTCAACTCCCACGCCACTTGGAGAGTTATAGAATATAAATAGGAGAAAAACATGCCATATATAACCTATTTAAGTAGTTACATAATTACTCTCTTGTTTTTAACTCACATGATACTTCTTTCTCTCTCTCCTACACTCTTCTTCTCTTCTCTCATACTTGTGCTATATATTGAGCCACTTTGGCTTGGAAATGTATCCTCCACCTGGGTATGGAAAATACCTACTCATTTTTTATACATTTTATCAATTAAAAACTGATGTTTTATCTCATTATATGACTACATGTAGTGATAAATCTCTAAATGGTTGATCTTATCAAGTGTAGATGTATGTCACCTTGTTTGTGTCCTATTTATCTTGCCTCATGTGGTTGTTTCTCTATTTTAGTTTATAGTTGTTTCATAAAATGTCTCTTTTGGGTTTTTAAGTGTAATTATTCTTCCCTCTTATCCTTATAATGTGTTAACCTTCTATAAATCATTGATGCAATAGGTTTAATCTAGAATGTATGTATGTTCATGTTATCTTGTAGGTCTTAATGTATTTTGCAATGTGTGGTAGTGGTCAACAAATTTTGGTCCATCACCATTTAATTAGGTTTATTTCATGTTATGTATTCCCCTTTACAAAAAATGAATCAAGTAGTGTGTGAGCCTAAGTGATTCATCAAAGGGATTTAGCCCTTTAATCTAGAGGTTTACCCCTATTATAGACAACCCATGGGTCTAGGGGTAATCCCAGGTTTAACCAAATTTGGAGAGGTATGAACAACCTTCTCCAAGGGTAAATTTTTTTTTTATAACAATACCCATTTATATATTTATACCAAGGGTGATAATCACTATGGCCCTATTAAACAAAATATATGGTTTTTCAACCATAACTTATGTGAATGAAGTATGGGTCCATTTACTAGACACAATTTTAACTTCCAAAAAAATCATTGCTTTAGGAGAGGTTATCAGCTCCAATTTTATTTTTAAACTCACAAATCCTAGAATTTCACCAGATGGCAATTTTTACATGATGTCCTACTTGGTAGATGTAGTGACTAAAACTATGCATTCATTCTATGAACAAATTTGATGAGCATCTCTAGACTACCCCAAGAATATGATATGTGATGAGTTCAATATTCTTCATGTGCATATATTCAAGAAGAAAATTAAAAGGTTAAATGAGACTTTATACCCTATAGTGTACCAAGTAGTATATGGGAAAAACATGCCTAGGCTCTTGAACCCTATAAATAAAACCATTTGAAATATGGGTGATTATTGGTTATACCTTGATGCACAATAATCAGAATTGAAGGCACAAAGGCACACACTTTTTACTCACCAAGTATTGTGCCTAATAAAGAACTTGAGTAGGATACTTTTTTATAAATTTGATGACAACATTGATACTAACTTGAGGAAGGCCAATCAAGAATCTATCCATTTAAACCCTCTTAGTATTGATAGGATGCAATACATAAGGTGGGAGAACCTTCAATTTATTGGAAATATTAGGGCACATTATGAGTTTAAATTGGAACCTTTCAAACACTGGGAACCTAGGAAAAATGTTAGAGAACACATTATAAAATATGAAATAAAAGTGATAATTAACTATGGACATTGGTCCTATGATCATAATAGTGTGTTCATGAACGTTGAATATGGTACTAAAGTAGCTATAAGGATGTGAAGGGTTAATATGTTCATTATTGTGGCATATAGGATCCAATATGATCTTAATATCACCAAAGAGGATGCTAAGAGAATTGAGAAATAAGAATGGGTTTCTAGACCTATCCATGGACACCTTCATTAGACATAATAAGAAATGTAGAACAAGCTTGCCCATTTGGCCAAGATTACTTTGAAAAGAGGGATTCAACTCCTCCAAGGTCTCCTAGACAATCAACAATTATTTTTTATGCACAAAACATTATAGAGGAACCTCAATGCATAATTAAAGATCAAAGACTTGCAAGTCCCAACACATCATCTAGACTTTTCTCGATGCTTCCTCTGCCTCCATTAACCATAACACAATAAGTAAGTCTTCCTTCCTTATTATCTCAATTTCTTGTTTCTTCTCCTCCTTTGTCTCCACTAGAAGTGATTCCCTAGTCCCCCAGGTATCCATATTCATCACTACCTACCATGATAATTACACTACCATTGATAGTACTCCAGTCTACTATATTTCTATATCCACCACTCATCATTCCTCTAGTGGTCACCACTCTTCCCATTACCTAACTTTTTGATACCACTATAGCCCCTTCATCTCCCATTCCATCTTTAACTGGGTTAGCCTCTATTTTTACATAACTAATAATGACATATACAATGAATTCCAATACCTCTCTTATTTCATCTCAAAAGGTGTAAGTAGAGGAGAAGCAAGAATTTATTCACAAATAAAATAAAATAATAATAATAAAGGGTAAACTAAGGTCAAACCCTATTTATCTTTATGATAGTGAGGAGGAAGATAAAATATGGGGAGATGAAGAAGAGTGGGTTTATAATAATTATACAAAATAAACATAATCATTTGATGAGACTACTCAAATAGAATAATATGATGAATGAATGACTGAGGGAAGCACCTAATTATGATGAATATAATTACTATAATAATCTAAAGAAGTCAATTAGGGAGATGGTAACTTAGTGACTATTTAATTACTATCATATAGATAAGGAGATGTAAAAGGAGAGGTATAATTAAAAATACATATTAAAACATAGGGGCCATCCACAACTACACCTACGAACTCTCCACCTCATGCCACTATAGCAACCAGTGCCCTAGTTATCTCTCCCCTAGTTATAAGTCTTCTAAGTCCTCATTATTTAACAATTCCCTTAATTACTACAACTACAAATTTTGTAGTAGATTTTTTACATTCTTTTCATTATTTAAGTCAAATAATCCAACTTTAGGTACCTATAATGCCAATTTTTCCTACCATAGCTTAGCTTGCTATTGTGGGCCCTATCATTACTACTGTGACTACTGGGGATGCATATGCTTATCTTACTAACTATTTGTAAAACTTATTAAGCACCTCAGTGACCTAATTATTATTTAATGGAACCAGTCCATAGTCCCCTAAGCTAAGAAAAAGGTTATATTTTGAAAACTTAATGTTCACCTTGATTTTTACTATACTACCCACCCCTCCTAGGTTGACTACACAATTAGACATTCCTATTAACCAAGTACCCAAAGTAGACTCACCTACGGTCTTAGTCCACAAAGTAGTAGGTAAATCCAAAAATGTAATTGATACACTAGTCCAAAGGTAGGTTATTAGATGAAGGAAAGTTATTCCTCATTTTCTTACAATAGGGACATCTTCTCCTAAGGCCATGCTACCTCCAAATAAATCCCCCTTATCTACTCGTGTATCACAAATCAAGAAAATAAAGCAATAATTTGCAATAAACATTCCTTCTTGGATTTAGTAGTTACAAAAGAAGAAGTAGGGAGATAATATTTGGTGATAACTAAGCAACCCATAGTAAAGTTTCATTTTGATAGATATAAAAACACCTTAATAAAGGTTGTGAGAAAAAATATGGTTTTTTAAGGTCAATAGGTTGAGCTAGAACAAAGATAAGACACATTCTCTTTTATAAAATAGAGAAAAATAAATCCCTCAAACTTTGTAGATATAGATATAACCCATATACTTTTGTAGATATTGTTGGAAGGGTAATAAAATACATGTTCAAAATTTTTGATCAACCTATTTAGAGACAACCAGGGAGGAGCACCATTTGTCCCCACAAAGAAATTGTGGACAACTTACGATGATGATTAAGAGTATATTCAATACCATTGGTTTAATAAGGTCTACAAATACCAACTCCTAAACCAAGTGGGGAGATATTCTTCAATTGTATAATAAAATAAAATAGATTGATGGAAAGATGCATTTATAAGCTAGGAAATTAGGAATAAGGCTTAGCCCATTTTAATTTAATAATATCATTTAAAGCTACAT
Organism: Torreya grandis; assembly: GCA_037957365.1. Classification (NCBI taxonomy): domain Eukaryota; kingdom Viridiplantae; phylum Streptophyta; class Pinopsida; order Cupressales; family Taxaceae; genus Torreya; species Torreya grandis. The sequence goes on along the minus strand of JARHVA010003622.1, from coordinate 1,678,246 downwards.
GGACATAAAATTACATTGTTTTCAAAAGGGAAAGCTTACTTGAGTGGCATCATGAGATGTGATCTCTAGTTCAACAATTTACAAACCAAGAAATGAAATCAATATATATCCTAACAAACTTAAGAGTTACTTAGGAAGGCACTCCACAGGGGTAACTAGTGCACATACCCATTTTTGAAAATATCCTATGAGTAGAACTTGATAGATTTAGATTAGAGATTGAGGGACCTATTTATAGGACTAGTGATGAAATAATGTAATGGTTGATTTTTAATCTTGAGATAAATTCATAGGAACTGAGGAACTACATGTTAAGGTTAAATTTGCATTGGGCATGCATAGGAAATTGATGGAAAAACTTCTTCAATTATTCAAAATAGCTTTGTTTTTATTTTGAAACCAAAGACATTAACTTATAATAAAGCCATGCACTTTATCTATAGATGGAAGTCATTAAGCAAAAAAATTTAGTAGTAGGGGTCATGTCTACTCTACCTCATAGTGATTAGATTCTTAAATACACACTAGTGTAGACTCAAACTAGGCCTACCTATGTACCACTTACAGTGACTACTATCACAACTAAATTGGAAACCACGTTTAGTTTAGATATAGTTCTAATGCACATTACAATTGTAACACAAGTTATAACTTTAGTTCTACTTACTTTGGCATCTACTTCAAATATGTTATAGTTTTCTTCTTTTAGTAGTATTGAATTAACACCTTATAAATATACATATGTATTTGTATGTTCTAGTTGAGATGGAACTACTAGTTCTTAATTTATTTAAGATGTATATATTATATTTTAGATGTAGAATTCTATTTTGAGCAATCATTATTGTACATGTATACTTTGCATGAGATTAGTATAAAATTCTCTTTTTGGACATGTATTTTTATACTTCAATTGAAATATGAGGCCTTCCCCATCCAAAGCTTATATATACTTGTATCCTCCCAAACCCAAATGAAGGATAATTTTGGATATTGATATTAATATGAAAATTTGAGAAAATTTCTACAATTGATCTTGATGTGCAAATCTTTATTCTTCTCCAAACTTGTGTATTATGTAAGAAGTTTTGTTATTTCAATTTATTAGTATTTTGGTTATGTATTCAATATAGAATTTTTCATATTGAGTTATTACTAAATTGAATGTCTTTTACATATGAATCATAATCCCCCCTTGTAGATGTGCTAACATAATCTAAAAAATGCAACAACCTTTGATTTTATGTGTTTAATTTTGTTATATTCTAGTTATTTTAACTCTTTATTGTGTTTTGTTGTTGGTATGCTATATTAGCCTACAAAAAATATTGGTCTTTGATTATTTGTCTAGCCTTTAGTTCAAGTGATGATCTAGAAAAGTTTCAATTGGTGTGGTCCACAAATCTCATTGTATTCCCTACCTTTCTCTTTTTTTGAGTTTATTTTTGTCTTACCCACCTTAGGTTAGATCCATCATCAATCCACCCATCTCAAGTAATTTTATATTCATTCATATCTGATCCACCCATGGTAAATAAACTACTTTGCTCATTACTATTCCACCAATAGGTTATTTACAAAACTGAATACCCTAAAATTTATGCCTTGGATTGAATTTAATTCATAGATATTGAAATGTTAGAGGGTACCTCTTAAATTTTTTTAGGGTGTGCATAAAACCCACATCAACAGTAATTTATCTAGTGCTAGAAGGAGGGCCTTGAACCTTCACCTCTATTTATTTGAAAAGAAATCACTTGAGTTCCACAAGAAGCACTCAAAATATAAAAATATCTATCTTAGACACTAACTTTCCATACCTACCTTTGGAAATCCATAGAAAATTTAGGTCTAATAAGGGAGTTAGGAAAGGACCTCAAGCTCAATCATCCTATCCAAGTAGAGAACTCTATCTTTCATTATTCTTAATGGACCTAGCTCCAACTTGTCTAACTCATTCTACTATAAACATTGATGGATATATGCATGATTTACCAAGAAACCCTTAAAATTATCTTCTTTAATTTTTTCCCTTAGAGAGTAGGACTACTGAAGAACACATAAAGGCATTCAAGACTTCCTTAGGAATACTAAATATAACCCATGAAGACATGACATGCATAATTTTCCCCTTCACATTATAATATTCTACCTATGACTTGTTTATGAATATTTTAGAAGGATCACTTGTGTCCTAAAATCAATGTCAGAGCACCTTCTTGGCACAATTTGTCCATGTCACTAGTGCATGTGTTGTTTATCAATAATTTGCAATCATGAGAAGGGAAAAAAATGAGCCAATTTGAGCCTTTAATGCTAGCTTCTAAAATATGTATACCTAACTTGAAATTACCTACAAGATTTCTAAAACTTTAAACCTTGACATGTATAAGAATGATATGGACCCTATGACTATTATTTTTCTGTGAAAAGTTATCGATGTTGATAAATTACCTAACTTATGTTGACATTATAAATATAGATAAATAACTAAATCCTTAGATGCAATATTTCTTCCCACTTAGTCTCCATCCTATTTATATGGTCTTCATCCCAATCCCAAATGTAAATAAGAATATTGTGGCCCAAAACCAAAATTAGTGGTACTCTCATGTGCCTTTAACCCATACTCCACCTGATCATCACCTTAATTTCTTGAATAATTATGCACTTAATTAATAAAATTAGAACCAATATTTTATGTTGATAAATAATAATACTAAATAGGGTATTGATTCTAATTCCAAAAAAAAAAAAAGAATTGGAATCGATTTAAATGATGATGCATAAATGAAGCAACAAGGTTCTGAATATGTAAAAACACATGGGTAACATTAGAAGATAAAATACCAAATAGAGATTTGGGTTCTAAAGGTATAATAAGCCTAGAAAAAATCTAGAATATTAGCCACCCAAAAGGGTACTAGAAATAAATATCATAGAATTAACTCTTCCTAACTGGTGCATAGTTCATAACAAAATGTAACACAATGAGCTAGATTACATAGAGTTTTATACTCATTTCAAGATTTTTTAGAAGGGATGAATAGGTAGGAAGGTTTTATCAATCAGATAGAACCATATTCCTGTATTGATCTAGGAAATTCTAGTACAAAAATGTTATTTGAGACCTATGATCTCCCATTCTTAGTAGAGGATGAGAATGAATCAGAGGCAAATATAGATGAGATCTATACATTCTATCTGTTTGAGGAATAATTACCATCTGAGGAGAAATAAAAATATTATAATTAAATTCATCTAAATAATAATGATACTAATCCTCCAAATTATTAGGCCAACAAAAAATCACCTCCCCCAAAAGGGATGAACAGTTGTAGAATGTAGAACCACAAAGCAGGACTAGGTATAACATTTTTGAAGACATGAAGAAGATTAAAGCCAATATCACCCTACATGAGGTGGCTCATATCACTAAAAAATGGAGTTATTTATCAAAGCCCTGACTAAGAGAACCTCTACATCAGAGAAATCCAAATTTGCACATGCAAACATGATGGTATTTAAAGATAAATTTGAAGTACCACCATTTCTACTAATAGTTTTAATGTTAAAAAAGAATGTGCATAACTATTTGGTCAACTTAAGTTCATTGACCATTGTGATGTTGAAAATTGTGTGCAATAAGCTAGGTTTAACCCTAGACAAGTCAAAGAGGGTGGTCTTATAATTAGACAAGTAATATGTCCCATGTGTTGGAAAATTAATAAATGCACACATCTAACTAGCATTAAATCCATTTATACACACACACACACATAGCTTAGTAATTGACATTATATAAGATTATGGTCTATTAATGAGCCATGATTAATCTAATATGATCAATGGATACATGGACATAAATTCTTTCACATATGTGGTTGCCCTAGAAAGGATTAGCCAATCAAATCCAGGTGGATAGAGAACCAAAGATGAAGTACTTAATTACAGAGTATAATGTAAAGAATGATAAATTTGAATTTACATCTCTACATGTGGTAGTATTTACATTCACTACCAATCATAATCTTCATGAAAAAGAATTTGAAGGCCCTTTTCAGTTATGGAATCTTCATTTTAACTAAGTTAGATGAAAATAAGCTGTAGCCCTAATAAACCCAGATGGTAATTAGTACATTGCCACCTATAGGTTATAATTTCATTATACCAATTATAAAGCTAATTATGAAGATATAATCCTTGGTCTATAATTTTCATTGAAGCACAATGTCAAGAAATTGTAGATCTTTGGTTACTCTAAGCTAGTTGTTAACTAGATCAAGAATTAAGTATCAATACAAGCTCACCTACTTAAATAAGTATAAAAATTGATCATGGGACCTAATTGAGTATTTTTAAGGATTCAACATAAAATCCAACCCAAGAGAACAAAATTAAACAATAGATTCATTGGTAACTTCAACTACCAATTTGGCACCACTCTAAGAATCTAAAATGCAGAGATTCTCTATAGAGATCATTCCTTATCCTTATATTATAGAAAATATGGAAATTTTTTAAGTATTTGAGGATGATCAATAGATTATCTAATTCATGAGTAGTTATGGGACATTTGAATCTCAATTGATAGATGATAAATATGTAGATCCCATGGATATTGGAGACCTAGGAAAAGATGGCATCCTATAGCTGGAGGAAGATTGCATCACTTTAGGAATGTTTTCCATATAACGAGCTTTCAACATAGATCTACATGCTCAAAATCAGAAGTGGTCTAAAACAACTAAGTTTTATTTAATGAAAATATAGGCACTGACCAACACCCTAAGTATGTGAATATTGAATTGAAATACATTAAAAGTGAGAAATAAAACTTGAAGAATCTATTGATAGAGTATAAAGATGTAATCACCTAGACATATAAAGACCTGAATATATTTGACCCTAGATTGATTACTCATACCATTCCATTAAATTTAGAACACAAACCTTTTAGGTAGAGATAGAGACTAGTTAGTCTAATTATGAAGCTTCTTATTTAGACAAAGGTACATAAACTACTAGATGTCAGGATTATCTTTTCAATTAGGCATTTGAATTACTAGCTAATCTAATACAAATGAGGAAGAAGAGTAGAGAAATAAGAATATGTGTGAACTTCAAGAACCTGAATAAAGCATCAAATAAAGATAACTATCCCTTGCCTTCATTGGATGAGGTTATTTATATGGTAAGTGGGTTTGAGATGATGCCCTTCTTGGATGGATTCTCTAGCTACAATCAAGTGCTAATGGAATTAGAAGATAGGATGAAGACTGCCTTTAAGACCAAGTGTGGAACTTATGCATATAAAAGGATGTTGTTTGGCCTATTCAATACATGGGCTACCTTATGAATATCTATGGACTTAATTTACTAGGTACTCATTGGTAAATGCATTATCATATACATGGATGAATTAAAAATATATTCAAAAGGTAGAACTGATCATGTAGATCATTTTACAAAAAAAAATTGATAGATGCAAAAGGTATGGGGTGCCACTTAATCCAAATAAGAGTATCTTTGGAGTTATAAAAGGAAAAATTCTAGGTCATGCCATCACTAAATATGGGATATCCATTGATCCAGATCAAGTTCAAGCCATCTCCAAGATGATGCCTTTCAACAACAAGAAATAATTGAAATCTTTATTTGGTAAGATCAATTTTTGTAAGGAAAATTATTTATGGTTTTTTAGATATTGTCAAGACATTAAATTTCATGCTAAAATAAAATGCTAAGATAGAGTGGATAGTAAGGATAAGAGGTATTTTCAAGACATAAAGATAGCCATTGCTCAAGTTCCAATTATGATCAACCCAGACTTCAACAAATATTTGTATCTTTATTCATTTACTTTATAACTTACTATAGCTATTGTACTTACACAAAAGGTGGATGATAATGAACATCCCACTACCTTCATGATAACTAATCTAAAGGATGCAAAGTTGAAATAATTTATGATAGAAAAACATATATATGTCTTAATTAAAGTTATGAATATATTCAAGGATTATATTTTGAGAAATAAGAAATCACCATTTTTCCAAACCAAGTTGTCAAACTCACACTTGGCCAGAATCAATTAGGAGGAAAAAATTCAAATGGCTGGCCAAAATTTAGGAGATTGACCTTGAAATCAAGCCAACCAATATGGTAAGAGGCCAAGGAATCATCCATTTGATGACTTAGACTGATCCATGTATTAGTATTGAATAAATAAATGAGACTTAGGTAGCTAATGGAGAGTTTTACACTTAAATAATCCATTATTTTATCATTGGTACATGTTATCATGAGATAAATAGAGATCATAAATGACCCCTCATGGTCAAATAAACTCATTATATGATTAAGAAGGGAGTATTATATAAAAATAACTATGAGGTCATCTATTTAAGATGTGTTTCAAAATAATAAGTTCAAAACATCTTGGATAACAACTCACAACAATATAAGGATGAGATGCTACTGGCACATGATCTTCAAGGATGCACATAACCATGTTAGGACTTATTATGACTATTAGGTATTTGGTAAAAGAGAAGTGGATGTTTCCATGCCTTTGTAGCTAGTCATTGAAAGACATCCCTTTTCCCAATGGGGCCTTTATTTCATTAGGGTAATAAACCCAAACTCTTTATTAGGGCACAAGTTTATCCTAACAACTATTGACTATTTCACCACATGTATATAATCTATAACTATAAATAATTCTAGAGTAATTGGTGTCATTAAGTTTTTGGAATAAAACATATTGACCAAGTTTCACACTCTAATTTCCTTAGTTTATGATAATGGTCCAACATTCCAGTCTATTGAATTTATAGAATAGACTTATGACAATTAAATCACCACCAAGTTCTCTTCTAACTATTATCTATAAGGTAATGGAGTAGCTGAGTCTACCAACAAAAATATGAAAGATGCCATTAAGAAATTAGTACCATAAAAACCAAGATAATGTCATCTCTTATTGAAACATGTAATATGGGTAAATAAAACAAGGCATAAAAAAGACCTAAAGGCTTCACCTTTTATTCTAGAATATGGGAAAACAATTTTCTTCCCCATTGCTCTTAAAATAACAATGTACCTATTCATACAAGAGTACATAGAAGAATATGAAAGAATACAATCTAGACTACTTGACATAGTCTAGATGGAGGATGTAAGAATTGAAGTACTTCACAACTTTAAAAAACATAAATATATTATCAAAATATAGTTTTAAAAATATATAAGATTAAAGCCTACATGTTTTTAGACCTACTGCTTCTATGGGATAAAGCACATGTGAAAAAAGGATAACATGATAATTTCACTAATTTATGGATTGGACCAAATCAAATATCATAGATCTTAGGTAAGAATAATCATGATTGATATACCTCTAAGGTAATGACTTTGCCTTTCCAATCAATGGATAGTTTTTTAATCAATGGATAGTTTTTTAATCACTATTTCATGGCTACTCCAACTAGAGATGGCTTCGATGACTGCAAGTGGAGATGTAGATGTAGGATTAGAGTAGATTTCTTACTTTCTAGGTTAAATTTCTTAATTTTTAGACTAGATTTATTTATTTATAGATTATATTTCTTTCTTTCCAAGTTATATTTCATGCTTTCTAGGACTGATATTTCATTCTTTCTACATTTTATTTCAATATATTAGTTTTTATGCTTCTAGATTAGTTTTCTTAAATATTCAAAATAAACCAACTGATTTCCTATATTGATATTACAAAAGGACTACCAAAAATAAGGGGGTGATTCAAAAGGACACACCATTGGTCCTTAAAAAGATTTATTATGGTAGTACTAAAGCTTCTGGGGTTAAGGTATGTGTTGTGATTGAATTAGGTTCTACTTTGATTGAATGTGTTTACTGGACCTCTAGGATTTACTCTAATATAATCATGTAAATTTTAGAAAGACTTTCCATTTCCAAATATTAACTACACTATTACATACTAAAACTTGGATGGAAGATAATAAACATGGAAATGGATACATAGTGACATGGACATGTTGATTAAAATAAGTTTTCTTATGCATACATCTAGCCAATGGTGATTCTCAGCCCTTATTCTATATGTGTTTCACACACACACACACACACACACACACACACACACACACACACACACACACACACACACACACACACACACACACACACACACACACACACACACACACACACACACACACACAATTATAAATGGGTACTTCAAGTAATCTTTATCAGGGTTATAGGTGCCTAGCTAGTATTTTAACAAGGCTTTGAGTGGAATCAAATGTATCTTTGTTGGGTATATGGACACCTAGATGGTAGCAGAACAATGCCTAGAATTTGCTTATTATTTGGTTATAAAATATGAAAAGTCAAAATGAAACCTATAGTTTTTATCCAAGAATTTGTTAAACTATCATAACAATAAGAAGTTTAATTTCACAACATCACATACTCAAATCCAAGGAATGGGAAGGGTTAATATGTTGCTTGAGGAAGTAGGAGTCTCTTTCAAGGTTTGATTTTTTTTTTTTTTAAAAAGGTTGAAGTTTTATTATGTTATTATGATGCATTATTATGATTCTGGCTTCTCAAATACTCAAGAGTCTTTTCCCCACTAAGTCACCATTTATTTTTCCTTCACACACACACACACACACACACACCTCATTTTAAAAATTCAAATAAGGAATCATTCTTTATCTAATATCATTATTCCTACTATTCTAAATTAGAATTCTATGACATAGAGTTTGAAAAGTGAAAACTTAATAAATTCATTTGATGCTAAAATGAATTTATTTGATTCTCTTAATATTTATTATTTTCATAACTCAATCAACAAGATTTACTTTTAAATTTGTAGAGTATCTAAAAGTTATGGAGGAATTAAATGTGTATATTCCATAATAAATGATTTGTTTTTTACCTTCAATTTTATTTTAGCTTACACTTTTATACGCTTGATGTATGACTTAACACGTAACTAGGCTGACGTGTTTTGATTTTAGTTAGGTATTTGTCTATGTCATGCTTTAAATAGTCTATTTACATACTTGGATGTTTCCTAAGCCTTTCAAAGTTCATTTTTCCTTGCCACACAACATCAATTTACTAATTTAAATCCTAACAAGTCACTCGATAGTGATGTCAATGCAGTCTCTTGTACGAAGTCACATGGGCAAGTGGATCATAAATATATTCTAAAGTTTCACCATCTTAATAGCTTGGAGGTGACATAAACCTAGTCATTTGTATATAGTTACCCAAGAAAGTAGATCATTAGGATCTTTCCAAGTGTCATCATCTCACTATTTTGGAGATGACATCAACATGGACCTTTATACAAATAATCTTGATTAAGTGGAGTAGTGATAGCTAGCCATGTGTCATCATCCATTTAACCTAAATTTGAAATTTTCATGGACCTTTGTAAAATAATACTAAGGTAAGCAGTGAGATTTATCCACATGTCATCATCCCACTAATTTAGAGGTGATGTCAGCATGGACCTTTATATGAAAAGTCCCAGGCAAGCAGAGTAGGGAGAGCTATCGATGTGTCATCATCTCACTATCTCATAACCAAAGAGACTAAGCATGGAAATATAAAACTTAGTTATGAGGAAAATAGTTACACGTAGACATGTGTCCTTTGAATCCACATAAGCAAAAAATGAAGACATCAAAATCAAGACCAAAAGAGTGGAAATGAGTCATGTGTCATATTAATATGACTAAGCATCTAAAATAATGTAGAATAATCCACATGGAAATAAAATTAGTAGAAGTCAATATTATGAAATTCATATTCAAATAATAGATAGGGAAAATAACAAAGGCTGCTACACTTAATTTATATGATTTGAAGAATTAATACATTCAATTCTCAAAACCAATGCAACCAAAGTAATATATTTCAAATTGCCATTTCTAGTCTAATTACATTGCCTCATAGCTATCAAAAGTATTGTAAATTTTGAGCTCAAGTGTAAAATAGGAATCTAAAAATCCATTGCAACCAATAATTTATAGGTTATTCATATACCAAAGCATTTTAAAGACTAGAGTTGTAATGGCTTCCTTATTCCACATCCCAATTTCCTTTGCATACTCAACTATGAGACTAATTGAATAAACAGATACAATATTTGATTTAGTGGTTTTAAACCATGACTTCAAACATTATTCTACCATTTGGGATGTGGTTGACTCAGTCAAACCATACAAGGTTGAGGACCAACTCTCCATTTTCACACATAGATACAAGGATGACCTTTTATCCATCAAATTAGTTGGTCTTCATAATGTAAAAACCAAACCATAGGTAATGTCATACATTGAATTATTATTTGATTTATTTATGAATAAAAAAGGTTATTGGGAATATATTAAAATTTAGTATTGAAAAAACACCATTTGCATATGTCAGTGGAAATTCCTTTGAGAGGTATTACAAACTCTATCTACCAAATATGTCATACAAGTAGGACATGGTGAACTAATGGCTTCTTAAAAATAATGTCAATAATAACTTGTAAGAATCAGCTAACAATCCAATCAACTTTACAATTTAGGTCCCTACCTTGGCTATCCCCATTTCATTTTTTAGACTAGGGGTGAGAATTACTATGGCCCCTTTAAATAGAATATATGGTATTTCAACCATCATTTATGTCACTGATGTATGGTTACCTTTACTAGACATGATTTTAACTTCCAAAAAAATCTTTACCTTAGGAGAGATTATCAAATCCAATTTGATTTTAAAAATCACAAATCTTAGTTCACCAGATGGTAACTTATACATGATGTCCTATGTGGTAGATGTAGTGACTATAACTATGCATTCATCCTATGAGAAACCCTGAAAACCATCTCCAAACTACCCCAAGAATAGGATATGTAATGATTTAAATGTTCTTCATGTGAACAAATTTAAGAATAACATGAAAAGTTTAACTAAGACTTTCTACCCTATGCTGTACCAAGAAATCTATGGGAAGAACATGCCCAGGCTCTCTAACCCTATAGATAAAACCATTTGAAATATGGGTGATTATTGGTTGTACCCTAAGTGCATAATAATCATAATTGAAATCACAAAGGTATACCCTTTGTACCTACCAAGGATTTTGCCTAATAAAGTAATTGGCCAAGAGATTATTGCTCAATTGGTTGATAATATTGATACTAACTTGAGGAAGGCCAAGTAAGCAGCTATCCATCCAACCCCTCTTACTATTATAAGGTTGTAGTACATAGGGTGGGATCACCTCCAATTTTTTGGTATTATTAGGACACATTATGGGTTTAAATTGGTACCTTTTAGACACTAGGACCCTAGGAAAAATAATAGAGAACACATTAAAAATATGAAATAAAAGTGATAATTAACTATGGACATCAGTCTTATGATCATGATAGTGTGTTCATGAATGCTAAAGATGATATTGAAGCATCTATAAGGATTTTAAATTTCATTATGTCCATGATTATGTAATAGAGGATCCATTATGATCCTACTATCACCAAGGAGGATGCCAAGAGGATTGAGAAATAAGAATGGGTTTCTAGACCTATCCATGGACCCTTTCCTTAGGTAGAAGAAGAAATGTAAGAAAAAGATGGCCTATTTAACCAAGATTACATTAAGCAAAGGTATTTAACACCTCTAATATACCCTAGACACATATATACCATTGCTTCTCCATAATATATTATGGAGAAACCTTACTACACAACTAAATATTAGATGCCTATAAGTTCCATCACATTATCTAGACTTTTCTCCATGATTCATCTACCTCCATTAAGAATAACACAATAAGTAAGTTCTCATTCCTTATTATATAAATTTCATGTTGTTTATCCTCCTTTGTCTCCACTAGTATTGATTTCTTAGTCCCCTAAGAAGCCATATTCATCACCACCTACTGTAATAATCGCACTACCATTGGTAGTACTTTAGTCCATTGGATTGCCATCTTCACCACCCATCATTCCTCTAGTGGTCACCACTCCTCCACTCCCTCACCATCTACTAATAATACATCCCATTCATTTCCCATTCCACCTTCAAATAAGCTAGCCTATGTTGTTACCAAACCAATAATGACATATACAAGGAATCCCAATACCCCTTTTATTTCACCTCAAAAGGTTGAAGCAGAGGAGAAATAAGTTATTTTAAAGGAAAATAAATAAAGAAGAAAGGGTGAAATATGGTTAGAACTTGTTCATATTTATGATAGTGAGGAGGAATATAAAATATGGGAAGATGAAGAGTGGGTTTCTAAGACTGATATAGAAGAAAGATAATCATTTAATAAGACCAATAAAACAAAATAAGATGATAAATGGATGGATAAGGGAAGCACCCAGTCAAGAGGAATATAATTAATACAAGAATTTGGAGAATTAAAATAGGGAGATGGTAACTATGTGGCTAGTAAATTAATATTAGTTGGATAAGGAGATGAAAAAGGATACATAGAATCGAAAGTGCATATTAAAACACAAGGGCCATCCCAAATTACACCTTTGAGCTCTCTACCTTAGGCTAATACAACAACTAGTGCCCCAATGATATCTCACTTAGTTGTAAGTCCTCTAAGTCCTCATTCTTTAGAAACTCCCTCAATTAATACAAATATAATTAGTGTATTATATTCTTTGCATTCTTTTCATTATTTAAGTCAAATAAACTATCCTCAAGCAACTATAATGCTAATTTTTCTTGCTATAGTCCAAATTATTATTGTAGGACCTACCACTACTACTATAACTATTAGGGATGTATACATTTATGTTAAAAGCTTTAAAACCCTACTGAGCACACTAGTGGCCTACTCATTCTTTAATGTGACTATTCCATAGTTCCCTAAGCCAAAGTAAAAGGGTACATTTTAAAAACCTGGTGTCCACCTTGAATTTTTATACACTAGCCACCCCTCCTAGGTTGAATACACAATTATAAATGACTATTCGCCAATTAACCTAGGTAGAATCACCTATGATATCAATCCACAAAGTAGTAGGGAAGGCCAAATATGTAATTGATATATCAATCAAAAGGTAGGTTACTAGATGGAGGAAAGGTATTCCTCCTTTTCTTACAATAGTTACATATTCTCCTAAGGCCATGTTACCTCTAGGGAAATCTCCCTCATTTACTCCTATAACATGAATAGAGTAACAAGTTGCACTGGACATTCCTTCATGGATTCAATAGTTGTAATGGTAAGAAGTAGGGAGACAAGATTTAGTGATAACTGAGTAACCCGTAGTAAAGTTTCATTTTGATATATAAACAAAAACCTTTAAAAGGTTAAGATAAAAAAATGTGGTTGTTTAAGGTCAATAGGTTGAGCTTCAAAAAATAAATAAATACATATTCTCTTTGCAAAAGTGGATAAAATAAATCCCTCAAACCTAGATAGATATATAGACAACCCCTATACTTTTTTTATGTTTTTGGAGGGGTCAATAAAAATATGCTCAAAAGTTTTGATTAGCCTGTTCAGAGCTAAATAGAGAGTAACATCACTAATGCCCCCAAAAAAATTATGGACAACCTACAGGGGATGGATAGGAAACTATTTAATTCTATTGGTTTAATAAGGTCCAAAAAGGATACCTCCCATCCCATGTGGGGAGATATTCTTCAATTTTTCAATAAAATAAAATACATTGACAATAAGTTATATTTTATAATCTAGGAAACTAGGAATAAGTCTTATGCCCATTTGAATTTAATAACAACATCTGAAGATGCATGGGCACATAATTACATTGATAGTAAAAGGGATAACTTACTTGAGTGGTATTAGGATATGTGAGCTCTATTTCAATAACTTAAAAACCAACAAAGGGAAGTAATATCTATCTTGACAGACTTAAGAGTTACTCATGTGGGCACTCCATAGGGGCAATTGGTGCCTAGAACCATTTTTGAAAATATCCTATGAGTAACACTTGATACTTTTATAGTGGAGATTGAGGGTATTATTTATAGGACCAGTGATGAAATAATACAACTGGTCAATTTTTCAAAGGATAATATCATAGAAATTAAGGCACTACATGTTGAGGTTAAAGTTGCATTTGGGCACACACAAGAAATTGATGGACAAGCTTCCTCAATTATTGAAAATATCTTTGCTTTATTTTTAAACCATAGAAATTGACTTCTAGGCAAGACATGAACTTTATATATAGATGGAATTTTTCAAGTAAGAAACTTTAGTAGAAAGGATCATGCTACTCCACCTTAGAGTGATCAACTTCTGAAATACACACTAGTGTAGACTCAAACTGGGCCTGCCTATATGCCACTTCCAATAACTACTGACACAACTAAATTGGTGATAAATTTTGGCATAGTTGAAATTTTAGTGCCCATTCTAGTTGTAACACAAGTTATAACTTCAATTCCACTTACTTCAGCATCTACTCTAGCTATGTTATAATTTTTTAGTAGTGTTGCATTAACACCTTAAAAATATACATATGTATTTGCATGTTCTAGTTGAGATGGAATTGTTAATTACTAATTATTTAACATGTATATGTTTTATTTTATATGAAGAATTTTATTTTGAGAAATCATTATTATACATGCATACTTTGCATGAGATTATCATACAGTTTTATTTTTGGACATTTTTTTTAAGACTTCACTTGAGAGATGAGGCTTTCCCCATCCCAATCTTATATATAATTATATCCTACCATTCCCAAAGGGAGGAGTTTTTTGGCTATTGAAATTAATAGGAAATTATGAGTAAAGTTTTGCATTTGATCTCAATGTGAAAATCTTGATTCTTCTCTAAACTTTTGGATTATGTATGAAATTCTATTATTTCAATTTTTTAGTCTTTTAGTTATGTATGAGTTATCCACTTAATATACAATTATTCATATTGAGATATTATTTACTGCAATGTATTTTTCATAAGAATCAAAATCTACCCTTTTAGATGTGATAACACAATATAACACACATGGAAATTTTTGATTTTATGTGTTTAAGTTTGTTGTATTCTATTTCCTTTGAATCCTAACTATGTTGGGTTGTTGGTGTGCTATATTAGAATGTAGAAAATATTTGTCTTTGATTCCTTGTCCAACCTTTAGTTCAAATGTTGGCTTATAAAAGTTTCATTTGGTGTGGTCCACAAGCCTCTTTTTCTACCCTACCTTCCTATCTTTTTGATTATTTTTTTTGTCTTACACACCTTAGGTTAGATCCATAATTAGTCAACCCATCTCAAGTATATTTATATTCATCCATATCCGATCCATCTATGATAAAAAAAACCACTTCACTCACCAATATTCCACCAATAACTTATTTACAAAAATGAATACCCCACAACTCATGCCTTGGAGTGAATTTCATTCATAGATATTGAAACATTAGAGGCTACTTCATAAAGTTTTATGGGGCATGCATAAAACCCACAACAATAGAGTCCTTATCTATAGGAAATCTACTTCACAAAATTGTGTGTTGATGAAGAATAATTTTGGTTATCCTCCATAAGCTTAGTTTTAGTAGGATTTTATTGAATTTAACCATAGAGTCCATCTGGGTTCATGGGTTTCCTTTTTGATCTATAAGAACTAGGAAAATAGGGCATGAACATCTCAAACTAATTTGAATATAATTTTTAACTTTGATTTCATGGTGGCCAAGTCATGAAGTGAACCTAGGCTAAGATGGTAAAACCATTCAATGGTTCCTTATTGAAAAGTTTCAAAAAATAATGTGAGACCCAAGTTTATTCCTATATATTTATCTTTTATCTCATATATCTAATTAGAATATGTTGTGTTTATTTTGTAACATATGGTGCCTATTATTATATTTTATGGTGATATTATATTTGATTGTCACATTTTATACTTATTATATATATTAGATATGATTTGGATACCTTAGATTATCTAGTTAATTTTGATATACATGATCATACTGATATGATGTATGGATATTCATGATTATGTAGTGCATTGTTACATTTATGATTACAATTATATGATACATGGTGTTTCTTATTGAGGTATATGTGACAGGGTTTTATAATGCACTAACTTTATTATTTTGATTATTATGTCTAGGATATGTATTTTATTGATTATCATGCTAAGACATTGATTTTCATTTCTTAACAATATATATATATATATATATATATATATATATATATATATATATATATATATATATATATATATATATATATATATATATATATATATATATAGTTATTCGATGTATTTGATGATTTTATTCAAGTGTGAAAGTTAGAAGTGGCCAAGTTAGTGAAAAAAAATGACACACATTAAATATTAGGGGACATCCAATCCTATATTTGTAACGTTTACATACCACCTTCGTCATTACTATGTAAATGTGACTCTATGTTATATGATTATGGTTATCTTATGTAATTGTGATTTGTATAATAATGTGGTTTTAAACTATGATTTGAGCTTACATTTCTCTGATTATTAAAATGTGATATTTGTATGTTGAGTGTGTGTCATGTGTTTTACTTATGCCATGTAGACTCACCACTCCCTATGCTTAATCCATCAACTTTACATGAGGTTGACTTGTTGTCATCTCTTTTAAGGGCTCATATGTGTATGTGGGGTATATTGAGTGTCTCATAAGTCTATTTCAAGTTGAAACTCGGATTTTGGCTTGGAGACCACTTTTAGGAGATGATTACGACAAGTGAGAGTCTTCCTAGGTGATTTTAGGTCCTATAGTCAAATGAGTTAAGATATGATAGATTTCATATGAGTTTGATAGCACCTTTAGATTAATAGTTCCTCAAAAATCAGATTTAAATGAGAATTTTAGTGATTTAATGTGACGTAGATGGTGTTAAGAATAGAGTTGTAATGGGGATTTGTAAGAGAAATGATGGCATGAGTAAGAGATACAGATAGGTTTTAGAAAGGGAGAGGGTGCTATGTGTTAAAAGGGAAGTTGGAAAATATTAGATCCTTGTACTTATGAAACAAATATTATCTTAGTTAGGGTTTAGTTTTGGCTTTGTGTATAATTTGGAATGGGATTGGAAGAGGGAGCTTGGAACTTAGATCAAGAGATAAAGAAGAAAGAGCTTGAGGTAGGCCATCCTCATCTTATTACTTGTGTTTTGACATGAATGTAATGAGTGGATATTTATTTTGTGTGAAATAGTTATATGTCATGGTTAGATTATTTAAAATTAGTGTCTCTACCTTTGAATCCATGGAAATAGTTTGTGGGCCTTTGAATTTTATGTATGTTTATTTTGCTTGTTTTGGGAGGGAGACTTGATATGTGATCTTGTTGTGTTGGTGTATGAACCAATGTAAAAATTAAGATTATGTAAAGGTGTGAAGGAAAGTGTATCACCCTTTATTTTTTCTTGAGGCACATGGTTAATTTGGTGAGGGTGTGGCTTATATGGGATATCCATGTAGCCACTACCCATTTGATTTCATGGACTATGAAAATGATTTTTTTGACATGTAGTTTGAAATGATTTTGTTTACATGGATTTGGTGGGTTTATTTTAGTGTTATAATTATGGAGGATGTGTGATTTTTGGATGTATATGGTGGTGTTTGTGTGTGGTGATGTTATGGAGATATGTACAAGAAATAGATGTGGGAGTATGTGTGTGGATGATAAGGAGATTGAATATTTCTTAGAGAAAATATTATTAAGGCTAGTTCTCCATTCACTCCTTGTTTTGAATTTTAGGGAGATAATTTATCCCTTAATTTTTTTTTTTAATATCTTTCTTAATTTTTAATAAGATCCCTTGGCCCTTGAAACTCTCTTGATGTGTATGTGTTAGTATTGTGAATAGTAGCTTGATTGTTTACTTTGTGTTGTGGGTATTTTGTGTAATGTGGATTACTCTAAAATCCTCATTGGTTTTGTATCCTCCAATATTGTGGTGTTAGTATTTGTATATGCATGAATTTAGGCTTGGGGTTAGATAGTGTATTATATATGATGATGTCATATTTGGATAGGAGGTGAGAAATACACACCTTGGAGTTCACCCTTGGAGACTTGAGACTTTTATTTATTTTTAAGGTGATTTTAGAGCTTGGTGAAACTTAGATCTTGTGGAAATCATGCACTCTTTATATTAATTTGTGAAATTTAATTTTTATTTAACAAGCCCTTTTTTAATTTATTGATTTATACTCTTGAGAGTGGGTTGTGTTGTAGAAGCCATTTGTTTGGAAAATTTCCTTATTTTCTCACTCTATTGTTCTTATGACAAGCCATTTTATAAGCATTACATGTAATTCTATAGTAACAAACTTGTGATAAAGTATGATTGTATCATGATTTATCACTTGTTTACTCATGGAATGGGTTTAAAGGAAAGTGAAAAAATCCTAGACTATTTTTTCAAATTATGATTGCTTACTATTTTTTATTTTCATTGAAATAAATATGTTATTCTCCATTATTTTTGTATCCACTCTATATATGTAATTAGAAATGAATCATGTTTATAAATAAATCCTAACTCAGAGAAGATAAATCATGCTTACACTTTTGATTGGGGATACATTAGAATCAAGACATAACTAATATGTGGATCCACTAGGCCCAATTAGGAGATCTCTTATCACAACAACAATAGTAGGGAGGGGTCCAAAGCCTCCAATCAAGCACAATCATACAATAACCCTAACTAGGCCCTATGTTTTCATATTCACTATGCTAATAAAAAGTAAAGTAAACTCTAATCTAGTGCTCACCAAATCTTGTGGCACAATATGGGGGTCAGTAAACAAAAAAAACATGCATAGGAAAATCTCAATTAAGCTATGTATGAGTAATACCCTAATACATGGAAAAAAAGAGTAATATTATTCGAAAGCCAATACTTATTCTACTTTTATCTACTAAAGATAGGAGAAAAGTTAGAGAATACTTACCTAAAAGATGAACCCATCAAGACTCAATCTCTCCCATGGCCAAAAGGGATTCATAAGAGGTCATTGTGGTTTATAAGGATCGCCAATAAAGGCTAAATCATTCAAGACTTCTCCATAATAATAGATTCTCCAAGTAGAAACCCTAAGCTAAAACTTCTCAAGTAAAATGGTGGAAGAGCATATTTTAAAGAAGTGCAAGCAAATAACAACTCTTGACATGATAAATAATGATGAAATGATCTTATACATATAGGAAAATTTAACCCTAAACCCTTCCAAAAGTTTCAATTGATAGGGTCGACCTAGTTGACCTAGTACTATTATGGACAAAAATTCACTAGGTCATTGGCTAGGTTAGCCAAGAGAATACCTAGACCCTAAATGAATTTAACCCACAAGAGTATAGGGTCGACCTAGTATTGTAAATTATTGAAAGGGGTTTTAAGTGAGGAAAAAAGGGATGGAAGGTGGGAAAAGACTTAAGGAGTGTACAAAAGAGGAGTACCTAGCTTAGAGGAATGTTTTAAGAACTAGTTGGATTGGTAATATATGGAAATAAGGGATAATAATCCTTTGAATCACCAATGATTTTCCCACCCCTTTCCCAGTGCACCCTTTAGGGCATGCACTCAAAAAAATTGAGACTCAATGGGTTCCTATAAGATAGAAAGCATCAATATTTGATAAAATTTGAAAATATTATGTGTATACATATGTCCCACTTAAATCTCATCATGTGTCACTAAGATGCAATAGGGGATGGTACTTAGAGAAAGAACATAGTAACACACAACGCTGAGGCTAAAAAAAAGTTGTAGTATTTTAAATCAAAAATAACTAAAATTAAATGATGGAAAGGGAAACAAATAAAAATTAAATGTGATGCATACCTTGAATTACCTTTATCACTAGATGGTTGTCTATTGTGTTTGTAGTTTTGATTGTGGAGGGTGCAGAGACTAATTTTAACAAACCCAAGAATGTAAAACTAAAGAGAAAAAACAAACAAATGTAGGAAAGCTAAGATAATTGGTGCTGTGGATGGGATGTACTTATAAATTTGGAAAGCTAGGGTGAAAAATGTTATGTTAGACCAAATGACAAGATCAAAATTTAGAGTTTTCAAGTAACCAAAAAAACAAGGCTACTAAAGACCGAAAAACTCAAACAAGTAAACCTTAAATAAGAAATGAAAAATCACCAAGTCAAACCAAGGATACATGTCAAAAATATGGTAATCAAACATCAATGTAAAAGTAATAGCAATCCTTACTTAAGCAAAGATGGGCAAGCAAAAATGGTAAAACAACATTGATGAATAAGCAGTAATAATCCTTACTCAATTATCAATGAAAAATGGTGTATAAAAGGGAAAACACCATTGATGAGTGAGAAGTAATAATCCAACCTCACTCAATAATGGAAAAATTACATGAAATTAGAAATGGACCCAAGCATCCATAAAAAAATGGTAGTACAATAATCAAAAATGGTAAAATAAATCAAATCAAGTCTAAAAAGGTAGAGCCAAGGTATAAATAATGTGATCCACAACTACTCAAACATGTTACTTTGTTCTAAGGGTAGATAAAATGAAACAAAGTAGTAATATCATGTTTTGAATATGTGAATAAGAAGGAAGTAGAGAAGAGGGAAAATAGATTTAGAATCACAATTTGCTTATCAAAAGGGGAAATGAAATGGGTGGAGGGGAGAATGAAGGAAAAACTAATGTAGAGGAACTCTTTATCAAAGTCAAGACACTCAAATTAAATTTGTCAAAATAATATAACTTTTGACCTCAAGGAAGCTAAAGAACTTCTCTTAGCCACACAAGTCTTAGGTCAACAAATGAAGTATATAGATCATCCCATGAAGGTTGTATATATGAAAACTAAAATGGACCTACTAATCCATAAATTTTAGCAAAATATGTTTGGTACAATTGTTTTCACTTAACAATAATAATTTATAAAATTAATTAATATTTAACTTGAAAATTTATTTTAAATAGAAATTTTACAAGAGACATCAAGAAAATCAACACACACAATTGATTATAGAGTTTGGCACTATGGCCTATGTCTTTATGTCCTTTATAGGTTGATCTATTAAAAACACTTGAAAATACTTATAATATGTTTTAAAATGGAATTTCACCAACTGCAAAGTTGATCCTCAATAAAAAATACTATAAGTCTCTTCTCAAACTTTTCTCCAATTCTGCCTTTAACTCCTTTTACAAGCCTCCTAAGCTCCTAAAGCAATAGTTGCTTTAGCTTTCAACTCTGAAACTTTACTTTGTTTTCAAAAATTGATGATTTGAAATGAGCCCCTCTAAGTAATTTTTATAGTATTCTAGGCTACAAAAATTATGGTGGAAGGCTTATCTTTTAACCAAAAATGGCATGCTCAAACCCCATGCCAACATTTTTGATGTTTATCCACAACCATGGTTATGTTTTAATCCATATCCCCATGTATATATTTTTAATCCCATTTTCCATAATTGTATCCCATATTTAGAAATATGTGGGTTGGTTGAATGTTAAAATGCCATGACCTTCATAGTGGTTAATGATTATACATAGGAATTTACATATTGTTTAGGCTTTGATGTGATCCATGCCAATGCATTAGGATTGGTGTGGAAGCTTGGTTTCATGGCATTGACTTAGCACATCGTGATAACCTTGGATGTTAGAAGGTGTCTCATGGTGGCTGACTTAGAATGGTAACTTGGGCTTGGTACTGAAGCCTCATGCTTATAATGATGTGTTTGGTGTTGGCATGGCTAATGTGGTAAGTTGGTGGATCTATGTTGAATTTAAACATGTCGTGCTTCATGGTAGACTTTGAATGGAACCATATAAACTTGGATCTATGGTAAATGTGTCTTAAACACCCCAACTCAGTTCTTCTGACCCAAATCAATAAGTGTTAAGGTGGAAGGGCCCCCTTCCATAAAAAAAAGTGGGTTCCATTAGGTACCATATCCAATCTTTTATGCCACTATGTACATGCCTATCAAAGATGAAGATGAGAAACTAAACAAACTTGAATGTTTACTTGTACTAGATACCACATGTTATTGTATCACTAGTCTACTTAGCATGCTCAAATTACACCATCTATCAATTTGTACTTTCCATGCCATGTCACTTTAATTCCATGTTAGCCACATCAGCCATGTCACTTTATTTCCACATCATTATTTTGACCAAGTTTGACCATAACTTTGACTGGTCATAACATTCACATATGAACTCTATTTTTTGAACCATAAAATATGTCAAAAATATTATGATGAGATATACATCATGGAACTAGATTTGAAATATTCCATGATGGTTAATTTTTGTATTTTGACTAGATTTGACCACCTATTGACTTACTTTGACTAGCTACACAAAGAACACACAAGCTCTATTTTTCATGTTCTACATACTATTAGAAAGGTCTCAATGGGCCCTATGCAATGGTGTAGGTTTTGGTTTGATTTAAAACCTTTTTTGAATTGACCTTCAAATCATACCTCCCCACTAAGAAGGCTTTTTATCCTCAAAAAGTTGGTATTAGACCTAGTACTCCATGTGAAGATCTTTTCATGGCTCTGGCTCTTAGAAATTGGCTCTGGCTTAGATGATCCTCTAATTTATAGTTAGTTCTAAAGATACTCTAATGGGTCTTCAAATTCTGAGACTATGAAACAAAATGTTATGTGACATCTAGATAATCACCATTTTACAATATCAACATAATTTTACAAACATTTCCCTTCTTGGGTCTTTACAAACACTGTAAATATACATAACGATTATAAACATTACCCATACTTGGGTCTTATGCATTTTTAAACAATACCTATATTCAAACATATATACATATTTTCACAAATTAAAACATACAGATTAAAATATACAACCTATATTTTGGGCTATTCATGATGACATCTTCATGTTGCCCTACAGTGTTCCTGTCTAAAACATACATGAGTAAAATAAAAATAAAGGCACCATTTTCTTGTAATGGTTATTACTGATGTGCTCACACAAGATATTCTATCCCATCTTTTATAATGTTATACTAATTTTCTTTCTTGGAAATTTTTTCCTTTCTCAGAGACAAATATGGTTTTTTATGATAATACCACTAAAATGGAGTGAAACCACATCTAATTCAACTTCATCTAAAAATTGGTAGGTAATTACAAACCTTAGTTTACATATTTTAATTACATGTACGTTACTACCATCATCTATCTTATCTAATGAATATGGTTTGAGATGTGGCTTAGTTTTCAAACCTAGGGTTTTTACATCTTCTTTAAAAATTAGATTCTTTTGATAATTTTTATCAAAGATAACATCTATCTTAGAATTATTTACTATTATTCTTTTAAACAAGTTTTGTTTACCTTTCCAAGGTGAAAAATTTTGAACTATTAGCTTCTCATTAACTATCATTTCCCTTGTTGATGTTGTTTCTAATTCTGATTGATAAGACTTTGTCTATTGCTTGACTAAATTTACAATTACATCCTTTGTCTTAAATTGTTATTGAGTTTTCATGTCTTCTTTAGACAACCTTATTTTGGTAGTTTTCTTAAGCATATTTTTAGGACTTTCTTGGGCATAATCAAAAAATGCATTTGAGTATTTCATTTTTGTATACCTTAATGAGTCATTTAAAGATGCTTCATCCAACATATTTGTTGCATCTTTGAAGATTTCTTCTTCCAACTCTTTAGGGTGTTATAGATTGCTGCTTGAATAATCATTCAACTCAACTTCTTAAGAATTTTGTCCTTCACCTCCATATCCTAATCTTGCATGGAGTTGTCTCTTTGCCACTTGGATAGGTTGGACAATTCCTTGACCATTAATGTCAAAGCCTTTTCCTTCAAATCCCATTTTAGCTAAAATCTTAGAACCTATTCCCTTTGTGTGATTTTCAAATGTATCAACACATGGACTTGATAGATGTTTAGGGTTAACACATTCAATATCCCTAACATTTTCAACATAGCCAAAAGAGTTGATTTCATTATTTTCATCATTAAAAAGTACATCAAAAGATAGATTAATAATCAGAGAATATTTGCTTCTAGACTTACAACATTATTTTCATTAATAAGACTAGTAAGATTATATGAATTAGAGAAATCACTACTATAACCAAAATATACCTTAATTGCCTAGCTTGTTCTTAACTAAACCTCATAGGTATGATTGGTCATCAGTTGGATTCCTTTTCCTGATGTAGTGTCTCTAGCATGCTAGGATGTGAAATAATAATGACCCAATGTAATCTCCTCGACTTCTCTTAGAACTAAGTCAAGAGATACATTATCAAAGAATAACCCTCCAATGCCAAAATATAGGATGCCATAATGGGTCACATGTCCATGTACTGTGCTATCAACTGCTCTAAATGTTTTAGTGTGAGGTAATGGAAGATATTTTATCTTCAGACATTGTGTGAGACTTTTAATGAAATAACTAGATCTAGAACTCTAGTTAAAATAGATCTGCATGAACTTCCCCTCAATAATAGTAGTAAAGTTCTAATTTTGAGTTTCCTTAGAGTATAGCATAATATCTAGCACTTTAATTGGTAGTAGCTTTTGCATTAGAGATTTTGGAGTTGTTTGATGATGTAATATTGGTCAGGTTAATTGATTGCTTTTAGACATGGTTGGTTCATTGCTTTTCTCCTCATTTTGCTTCTTGAACCATAATGGAGCCTAAATGGGGTGTAGTATTCAACATCACTCAGCAATATGACCTCATCAAGCATAATTTCCATAAGTATCTACATCTTCACACATCCTTTTCTTCTATTGATTTTCTTGTTGTAGTTCTACTTGTAGCATATCAATGTTTTGTTGGAGTTTTTTTATTTGTTACTCCTGTCTTCTCTCTGCCACTTGCCCACATTGATCTTGGGATTATAGGTATTGCATTATTATAGTGACAAGGGTATTTAGTAATAATTGAATTTGTGCTAACATTAAGTCCATTATATTATAATATCTAAATTTATCTATAAAATAAAACCATAAACTCATCCATGAACTTAGCTTTGATACCAACCCAATCCATAAATTTTTGCAAAATATGTTTCATACAATTTTTTTTCTTAACAATAATAATTTATAGAATTAATTAATATTTAACTTTAAAATTCAATTTAAATAATAATTTTTCAAGAGACATCAATAAAATCAACACACACAATTGATTACAGAGTCTGACACTATGGCCTACGTCTATAGGTCCTTTATAGGTTGATCTATTAAAAACACTTGAAAATACTTACAAGATGTTTTCAAAATGGAATTTCACAAACTATAAAGTTGATCCTTGAGAAAAATACTATAAATCTCTTCTTGGACTTTTATCTGATTCTGCTCTAACTCCTTCTGTAAGCCTCCTAATCTCCTAAATCAATAGTTGCTTTAGCTTTTAATTCCAAAACTTTGCTTTATTTTTGAAAACTAGTGATTTGAAATGAGCCCCTCTGAGCATTTTATATAGTGTTCTAGGCTATGAAAATTATGGTGGAAGGCTTATATTTTATCCAAAAATGGCATGCTCAAACCCCATTCTAATGGTTTTGATGTTTATCCACATCCATAATTATGTTTTTATCCATATCCCCATGAATATCTTTTTAATCCCATTTTCCATGGTTTTATCCCACATTTGGGAATACATGGGTTAGATGAATGTTAAAATGCCACACCCTTCATAGTGGTTAATTATTATACATAGGCATTTACATATGGCTCAGGATTCAACATGATATGTGCCAATGCATTGGGCTTGGTGTGACAGCTTGGTTTCGTGGCATTGACTTAGCACATCGTGCTAACCTTGGATGTTGGAAGTGTCTCATGGTAGATGACTTGGACATGGAAACTCAATTTTGGTACTTAGGATTCATGCTTAGCATGATGTGTTTGGTGTTGGCATGGAGACCATGGTAAGTTGGTGGATCTGTGTTGAATTTAAACACATCGTGCTTCATGGTAGATTTTGAATATAACCATATAAACTTGAATCTATGGTAAATGTGTCTTGAGCACCCCAAATCAGTTCTTTTGACCCAAATCAACAAGTTTTGTAGAGTTAGGATCCCATTTAATAACAAAATTGGACTCCATCAGCTACCATAGCTAGCCTTTTATTCCACTACGTACACGCCTGTCAAAGACAAAGATGAGAAATCGAACAAACCCAAATTTTTGCTTGTACTAGCTGCCACATGTTACTACATCATTGGTCCACTTAAAATGCTCAAATTATGCTACATATAAATTTTTAATTTCTATGCCATGTGACTTTACTTCCATGTCATCCACTTCATCTATGTCACTTTATTTCTAGGTCATTATTTTGACCAAGTTTGACCATAACTTTGATTGGTCATAACTTTCACATATAGACTCCATTTTTTGAATCATAAAATGTGCCAAAAAGATTATGATGAGCTATAAATCATAGAACTATATTTGAAACATTCCATGATAATAATTTTTTTTATTTTTACCATCTTTGACCACCTATTAACTTACTTTGATTGGAACTTTGACTGACTACACAAGGAGTATATGAGTTCTATTTTCCACATTCCACATACCATTAGAAAGGTCTCAATGGGAAATATTCAATGGTGTAGGTTTTGGTCTAATTTAGAACCTTTTTTTGAATTGACCTCCAAATCACCTACCTTCCCACAATGTGTTCCCCATTCCTTATGACTCCTTATAAAGCCATTGATATACTACAAAGATTGGGTACTTATGTGAGAAAGTAGGTAGCATCATAGAGTTTTTTTGAATTATCTTATTCTAATATACTATAATACCACACCCCAATGGACCTTGACTCTATTGTGAGGCCAACTGTGGAGTGTGAGCTTTGATTGGAGATAAGAGATGTGCTTGTAATCACATCTTTTGCTGTGATTTTGACTTTTAAAATTTGTATGTTGTATTTTGTATATCATTACCTTTTGTTGTAAATGATTTGACTTTTAAATTTTTTCATGGCTTATTCTATTCCTCCTCCATGCAAATTTGTAAAACCAAACATGGATGTTAAAGATGACTTTCATTTGAATACTTGGGACTTGGTTGCTAAGAGAGAGAACTCAGAGAGCATGGTGTTTAAGAGTCTCATAAATCTAGGTAAAATAAAAGTGTTATCTTGACTTCAACCTTATTTTATCCAATGTGGAGTGAAAGGAAAGGAAATCGAGAGGAATGAAATATGAAACATGAAACAATTTGAATTACTTCAAATCATAAAAAATGTGACAAAGGAAAAAAAAGGATACAATGATAGTAAAGTGTGATTACTTATCATAATAACGAGGGAAATTTAGGAAAACATTATAAAATATATTATTGTTGAAATTTTATTTATAAAAGAAGCAAAAGATAAAGCTAAGAACAAAGATAAAAAACTTATAACCATTGCAAAATACATTCTAGAAAAGGAATGATAAGATGGTGAGTTTATGAGGAAGGCCAAGTCCTATCCTATGGTCTTACACTATAACTCATAAAAGAGAAACCCATGAGGGTGCCAAAAATTATTGGAAAATTAAATGAGGTAATGGAAATATATGGTATTTGTGACGAAGGCCAAGTCCTATACATGGTCTTACAATGTGACTCACAAAATAGAAATCTAAGGGGTGCAAAAAATGTGTAAAAAGTATAAAAACAAAGAATACTATAGTACATCATGAGGAATATCAGGTCTTATCCATGGTTTTACAATTTAAAACATGATAAAAAGGGAAACCAAAAGACCAAAAAGGAAAGACTAAGGTTTAAAAAAAGAGGTAACTACTGCAGAGGGTGAGACCTATGTAAGTATCCTATAAAAAGTGTTAGATAGATAACATATATAAAACATGAAAATAAGAGAAGGATTAGGTAAAATTATTCTTGAGTAATTATTATTTGGTGGGCTCTTTGAAAACATGGTCTTCATTGGTTTGAAGGTGATAGGTACTTAGAGAAAGAATGTCTTTGACTAAATAGGGACCCTACTATTTTTGGGCATATTTACCTTCTTTGTCATGTGTGTAGTCTAATTTAAGGACAAGATCACCAACATTAAATGTACAAACTTTAGCATATATTTTTATGTTATTTGGAAATAAGGGCCTTGTATTGGTGATTGTGTTGCAAAGTAAAAATACAACATTCATCAATGAGATCAAGGGCATGAAGGTGAGATTCACATAATTATTCATTAGGTATGATACCATGAAGAGATATATGAAAAGAGGGAAGCTCAACTTATAATGGAAGGACTAACTTAGAACCATAGACTAGAGAGAATATTGTTGCCCTAGTAGCAGTATGTATGCTAGTCTGATAGACCCAAAGAGTAGGATAGAGATGAAGGTGAAAATTTGTGCATGCTTCCTAAATTGTATTTTGGAGAATTTTATTAATAATTTTTTTGGTGGTATCAACTTAGCCATTATATTATGGATGATAGGGTGTGTAAAATTTATGATTGATTTTAATTTTAGCATAGAGCTATTTGACATCTTTATTTTTGAAATTACCACCATTATCTAAAATGATAGTATGGGGGACACCAAAGTAGAAAATGATTTGATTAAGGATGAATTTGGATATGGTGGTATTAGTGACATTAACATGGGGCATATCCTCCACCCATTCAGTGAAATATTTTATAGCTGTGATGATAAAGGCATGTCCATCTTGAGATCAAAATAGTTTGCCTATGAGATATAATCCTTAAATGGAGAATGGCTAGGGAGATTTGATAGTTTGAAGCTCAAATAGAGGTGAATGAATTAGATCATCATGAAGTTGGTAAAGAGTACAATTTTTTTAAAATTTGGTGGCATCATTTTCAAGAGTAGGCCAAAATTATCCCATATATAGTTATTTTTGGGTTGTAGCATGTCTACTATAATGGCCACTACAAATGCGCCCATGTGCGTATTTAAGAAGAGGGGGAACCTCATATTTCACAACACAGTGGAGGAAGGTACCTTCAACATTATAATAATAAAGGATGTTATATCAAAATACATGCTTGAAATCTTGTTTATGAATGTGAGTCTTTTCATGGGGGTATAAGTTGAGAAGATAAGTTTGGTGTTCTAGAAATTGAATTATGTCTTTATACCATGGGTTTTATTGAATGGTGATAGCCTCAATGTGGAAGATAAGTAAATATTTTGGTTAAATAGAAGATGGAGATTTTATTATTTATCTAATAAAAGTGGGATTAAAAAGAACTTGGTGGGGATGAAAAAGAGATGCTAAAGAAGCAAGGGAATCAACAATAAATTTTTGATTTTGAGGGATACGTTTGATAGTGAAAGAGATGAAATATTGGTGAGATAAATTATAATTTGATGATAAGAAATGATATTATTACTTTTGAATTAGTAACTACCATTAAATTAGTGGAAAATGAGTTGATGATCACCTAAGGTATGTAATTATTAGATATCTAAATCAAGAATTGCTCTCATGCCTAAGATTAGAGTTTCATACTTTGATAGGTTGTTAGTGGCATTAAATGTTAAGCAAAAAGCCAAAGGGATAATTTTTCCAAGAGGAATTGTAAGAATAAAACCTACTTCATCTCCTTAAAGGAATTTAGCACCATCAAAGTGAAGGGCCCAAGTATTTTCATGCAAGTTGACATTAATTTCAGGAAGTTCTTTGATAACTACTTTTGGCTTAATATTATCAAGGAGGATAATAGGTTCATCAAGATTACTTCAAAATTAGTAGTGAAGTTATCAAATTAATATTTAAGATATATTTCTTGATTGAGACCTTAAATATAGAGAATATTATCATTAAGAAGACCATCTTGAAGGTGATTGACATAGGAGTGGATGCAAGTTGATCGGCTATGATTTGTCCTTTGATAGATTTTTTAGTAACAATATAGAGTTCAAATTCCATAAGGAGGACCATCTATTTTCCAATTATATCTCTAGGAAAAAAATCTTTGGAGAAGAAGAGATGAAGGGAGTTGGAATGAATGATGACATAAGTGGTCTAATAAAGCATGTAATGTCAAAGATTTTTATCTACAAAATATATGGGGTCAATTGATATGGGATTAGAATAAGTATATATAATTAAAGGTTGATCATTAGAAGCAAGATGAAGTGTGGGTGGGTGAAGCAATGATTATTTCATGTTATCAAAGTATTTTTGACAAGGATCCATCCATTTTAAATCATTACCTTTCTTAAGAATAGAATTGATAGAGTGGATATCGTAGGCCATTTCAGGGATGAATCATCATATTGCCCCAAGTTTTCCAAGATAAGTTTGAATATCTAGAATGGACTAAGGAATAGGCATGTTGATGATGGCACTAATCTTAGAAGGGTCAACATCGATGCCATGGAGAAAGACTAGGAATCCTAAAATTTTTATAGATGTGACACCAAAGATACATTTGTAAGGATTTATTCTAACTTAGTATTTGAGAAGATGGTGAAAGATGATGGTAAGATCAGAAAGATGAGTCTTGTAACATTTAGACTTAGCAATGAGGTCATCCACATAGATTTCTATAATTTTATGGATAAGATCATGGAAGTTATGATTCATTTCCTATTGATAAGAGGATCTAGAAATTTTGAGGTTGAAGGACATTTTAACATAGTAATAGGTTCCCCGTTACATGTTAAAAGTTGTCTTATGTTGGTCCTCAGGGCCAATGTGAATTTTATTGTAGCCCGAGAAGTCATCCATAAGAGATAACATTTTGTAACCAATTGTCCTTAGGACAAGCAAGATTAAGATTACATAAATAGGTGCAAATGTAGATGACCATAGAGACCTTTTTATAAATAGGAATTATGTTAGAAACCCATTTAGAATAATCCATCAATTTGATAAATTTATCATCAAGAAGTTTAATATTTATTTGTGACATAAGGTGAAAACTTCAGGTGGAAATTTATATTTATTTTGATGCATAAATTAGGCATATAGATAAGTGATGATGTTATGCACCATAATTATAGGGTTAATACTAGGCATACCCTCATAGGACTAGGTGAATATCTCATGATATTTATTAAAAAATAAGATAAAGTTATCATTTTTGGTAGGTGAGAGTTCATGAGAAACTATAATTGGTCAAGGGCATGATGGAGTACTATATTCAATGTGAGTAGTCTCTTCACTAAGGATAGCATTACCATCTTGGAAGTTGTATGGTGCATTTGGTAAATAATAAATTGGATTAGCTTTATGATCAATGCTAGCAATGAAGTTGTTGAAACAAGGGGATTTATTTTTGAAATTCAAAAGTTTGTGATGTTTTCAAGGAAGTTTAGGTTATCAAGCATGAATTATTTCAAGAATAGATTTGTCACTAGGCAAATTAGGAAGAGGAACATAATACTCAACATCTAATTCAAGATCTAGAATTTGATTCTCATGGCAATCATATTTAGAATGTATCTGATGGACATTGGTGGCCTTGACATCTAATGTAATATTAGGAGTAGGAGAAGTAGATGGAATGGTGTGTCATTCATATATTTGATATGCGAAGGGTTGGATATAGTGATGATATCTATAGGTTATAGAGAAGATGAAAGAATTTTTAAAGGTCTGGAAGGTATGATTTGTTCTACCACCTAAGGAGTATCAAGAAGTGGAGAATTAGTAGGAGGTTCAGGATCTAATTTTTGATCCTTAGAAATGGTATGAACATCTCATTTAAAATAATGCATTTGAGATAAGGTATTTTTGATAATATTGAACATCCAAGTCTCAATATTGAGCTTGGGCCATTATGTAATTATCGTTATATGTTGGATAAAAAATTTATGCTTGAGATTCAAGAGGAGTTTTAGAAGGTGAAATCCCAATATTACTTAATGTACATGGAGACATGATGAGAGGATCTTGAAATAATTTGGCCACTCCATAATCATTGAAAGTAAAGGTATATTTGGTAAAGAAGGCTCTTGAGCATTTCATAGAGGGGGAAATTAGTGATCTCATCAATGAGGGGAATAATATGGTCTTGAGGTAATAAAGGAGGAGGAAGCTAATCCAAAATGTATGGAGGTATCTTGGTAATATTGTAAGTGTGTTGCAAATAATTAGGTTCATCATCATCTAAATTAGGAAGAGTGACTTGTAAATTAGGATTGATATTGATGGACTCAGTTAAAGGAGCACTATTGATCTTAGGAATGGTAGGAATATGATACCAAGATTTTGAATTATGGAGTTGAATAATCCAATGGTTAGGATCAACATCATGCTTATATCATTTTCCATTATGTAAGAATTTAATGCATTGGATATTAAAAGAATTAATGGCACTCATTCTATGAGTATATAGATGACCAATGAATATATTATAAGATAAGGTAAAATCAAGGACCATGAGTTTAGTTTGAACAATCTTAAGGTTTGATAGTGATGGGAAGCCAAATATAACCAAGTGGATTTTGATTAGTTTTATCAAATCCATGAGAGGTAAGGTGGGTTTGTTTGAGATTATTGTTGTCACTTGGATTTTCACCCTTTGAGGAGATTCCTAATCTCTCCTCATCCAAGTGTCATAATGGAAATACCTCTAGGATTATGGGTAGCCTAAGAATGAGGTGAATATCTAAATAGGGCTAGCTCCCTTGATGTACCACTTTAGATTGTAACTACACCAAAAATTTGGGGGGGGGAAGGGAGAGAGATAACTGAAAGCCAACTATTATAAGGGAGGTGATACACTAAATAAGATGATTACTTCCAACCAACATCATGTTACACGTGAGAACAAAGGACAAACTCAACATACACTTCTCTAATCTGCATCTTCTCACATCAATGTTACATTATGAGGTTAGGTATGAATGTGAAAATATAGGAGGACTAGACAAGAGGCCTTGAAAGGAAATAATGAAAATTATAACTCACTAAATCTTTGACATTTATTAAAACACTTCACATGACCTACAAGAAGAAGCTTTCCAACTATAAATAGGATGCAAGAATGAGACAACATGTTAAGGAATCCATAGTCTTCACTAAGCAAGATCCAACATTCAAGTAAAAAATAATAAGAAAAGTTATGAAGAAGTAAAAATCAGTATTATTATTGATCAAATGGTATGAAAATGACAAATCTTTCACCATAATTATGTGGAGCATAATTTACAATGGCCAAAATGGATAGCTCTTATAGAACTTGAGAGAGAGAGGAAAAGAGAGAAGTCCAAGGGTCATAAAGACACTTTTAAAGATAATAAAATAAGTTAATTTTAAATGATAATAGGATATGGTATGAACCATGCAAGGTAAGGAATCCCAAGTGTCCATCTATGTCATCAAACTCTTGCAAAGTGGCATGAAATTCCCTTAATTGGCTTAGAAAAAATACCTTCATGATTATCCCTATTTTAATGCCAAAAAATTGATTAGGGATAGGGATGAAGATTTTAATGAATGGGGAGGCTTGTAAACATTGATTTCCATGCATTATTTTCAGTCCTAATCATATATAATAATCTAGAAGTGAGCCATCATCATCTCTTGTCTTAAAAACTCCTCTTTTATGCACCTTACACACTTGGCCTCAAAATTGTCTTTATTTTTACATGAAAATTCATTGGAAGGAGTGGATGAAAATTTTAAAGAACCTTAATGGTATTAGAGGCATTATTAACACATTAAAATTAGTCTACTTGAATTTTTCCACCCTTCTTACCACCATGTCCAATATGTCAGTTTTGATTGGCTAAGATAAAGCACCTTATTGAGGAACTCATAAGTTTTTCCAAGGAATGAAATTGAAATTGAGAGTTATATTAAGTCCTAATATTCCATTCCATGTGATTGGCATCTCTTGAAACCTCTTGTATCCTATAAAACATAAAAAATAGTCAAGAAAACCCTATTTTAAACCCTATTCATATAGTTATGTATAGTAAAAAAGCATTGGAAGTAGCCTAAGGGAGTCCTATACAATTGAAAATCATCATAATATTTAAAATGGTCCATCATATTATCTATGCAAATTCATTCTCGAAATTAGTCCTTGTAATGGTTTAGCAAGGGTTTTGAGTAGTTTGACGTCTTAAGGTTTATTCATAAAGATTTGACATTGGAGTTGAAAAAAAATTACACAAATTGGTTTTTCAAGACCTCTTATAACTCATATAAACCTTTTTTTCTCCAATTCAAGGCTTCATGAAAGATATGAGCATTTGAATTTGACCTATCAAGCTTGGTCTCTTATTCTTTGTAGGTATGAGTTGGTTTTTGAGCCAAAAGTGACCTTATTGATCCTTTATCTACAATTTATAAGATTAAACACACATTTATTTACATTATTAACATTTTAAAATAGTTTATATCTCATAACTAATGCTATAAGTGTGACTAACTCTTCATTTTAACACTAGGTATAACCATGCCTAGTATGCCTATGTATAAGTTTAAGCCCAAAATGACCATTTTTTATGCCTTACCTACATTAAAATAGATAATAAACATATAATTACATCCCATAAACATTATAAAACAAGTTTTAAATCATTATTATGGATATAAGTGTCATTATTCTCTTATTTGGTCCTTAGGCCTAAACCTACCCAAGTAGGTTTGATTGTAACTTTTATGTTTTAGGTCTCCCTATTTAGATTAATTATTATTTGAGGTTATATTAATGATATTTTATATTTATCTCAACTTATCACACCATTTTTAAATGTACCATGTGATTCTAGTCTCCTCTTTTTACCTTAATATCTAAGCCAGCCAATTTGTGCTCAAGGGGAAGTACCCCCTGTCTGAGACAAAATAGGGGTACTTACACTATTTTCTTAGAAAAAATGAATATTGGATAGCCATTATAAATATTTTATGACATACCACACCAAAATAAATCCATTTATAATATTATTTTACCCTTTAAACTTGAAAAAAACAAACATAGACTAGGAAAAAGTAGTCTAGGCAGGGTTTTGTCTATGTGGACTGAGTTTGTTTGATTAGAGACCTTCCCTTTGCTTGTTTTTTACTTACAAGATCCTATATAGGTTTTCATGATCATATTTTATGTGATAAATTATCCATTTTTTCTCCAAATTATCACACACTCCTCCACCTTGACTGGTATAAACTATGTATGACCTCTACCTAACTGCATTTCTTGTTTAGGAGGGTGCCTGTAGGTTATTCCTTATATGGTTAGACCTTGGAAATAATGTCTAAAATATTTTTATATTATATTAAGATAATTTTATACCTTTTTGATTCACTTGTATCACCTTAATGTATTTCTCACACACAAAACACTACCACTCTATCAAACTGAGTGTTACCTTGATTGTGGTTGTGTTTTGCTTGTTTAGTGTACCTATAGGTGTGTAACTCTGTATAGGACCCTGATCATGATGTGTAGAGGTTTTAATTGAAAATTAAAATCCACTTAGTATTTTATTTTAATTTAGTTTAATTTTAATGGATTAAACACTCTCATAACCCCATAACTTAGGTCATCATCTATCTCAGTCACTCAAAGTTGGTTGTAAGTGTGCATTTAGGAAGGATTGAGCTTGAAAATAGTGTATGGCCTTATTAAAACCTCATAAGTTCCTATAAAATAAATTTTACGTATTAAATATTTATTTTTAAACATACCAAAAACTAAGGAGCCATATCCCTTTATCTCACTATTCATACAATCAAACACTTGGTTGTAGGTGGTTAACCAGGCCTGTGTAAGGACTGTAGGCATGTTTGGGGAATCAAAACATAAAGTGTCATTCAATTTAATTATATTTTAGTTCATGGATTCCAATTTAAACATTTTTAATCACTCACATATGGGGCATATACCTGATTTTCAACTTGGGTGGAGAAAGGTCCTTTTTTGGACTCAGGCTTATAGATTTCACTACCTATTCTTAGTGCATAAATTGACAAGTTGGAGCCATCTAAAAACCAAACTCCATTAATTATCCTCTCTTAAAACTTGGAATATTTATTTTTATATGTGATAGATATAATATTTAATTGTTTATATGCCTTAAATATCATTTTAACCATGTCATATGTTATTCACCAAATCCCTCTTAACTTCTATTTGCATTTTTAGGGAAAAAGTCCTTGTATTCAACCATCACATAGTTACAAGTGATTTACATTTACACTTGTATTTACCATTAAAAAATGGTATATCATGGTCAAAGTATCATACTATAACTTAAAAATATCTCCAACACTTATTTAAATTCCTTCATAAATGCCCTTAGTTCTCTACCAACAAATCCTGTAGGTTTGTATTTTGATGCATAGGTAGTGAGTTAAATATAAGTAATATGAATTTTAATTGGCCTTAAATGGGTTTTATATCCATATTAAAACATTTAAATTCATTACTCACACATAAAATAATTTTAAAACACCACTAAATCTCTTGTTCTAGCATGAAATCATCTCAAGAAGCTCCTATAGATGTACATTAATGGTTGCTTGACTGTAAATGTTTTACATGACTGCTATACTCATGGAGATAACTTTTAATAATGGATTTTGAAATGGAAATGGAATATATATCACATTTAAAACATGTGAAAGGTTATATCATAACCATTTGAAGCCATGAACAAGTATGAAGTTCCAAAAATGGTGAAAACTGCCTGTAACTTAGAAAGGTGTATCCTTTTACAACTTTGAGATACTTGACTCATCCAAACATCATAAAAATTAAAAAAATCATGGAGATAAATTTATTATTAATACAAAATTATTTTTAACCAATATTATTAACTATATTATACATGAATTCTTAAACCAAAGCAAAACCTGTAGGGTGCATAAAACATCAAGCAAAAAGTACAGTCAACTTTATGAGGATGGTTAATGAAGCATAGGAAATCATTATTAAAAATATTTATATGTAAATTAATTTATATGATTATAATTTAACCTCACCAAGGTGTTTGATCTAAAAAATCCTTTGTTGGCCATACCAAGTACAAACCTAAAGACTACTTTTGCTTGCTAAGAAGGATGAAAAAGGAAAAGAATGGTTTTGGGCCAAAAATGGAACTTATAGAGACATTAAAACATGTAAATGAAATTTTAGAAGCTTAATAATCATAATAAAATCTTATCCTAGATGGCACACTTCCCCATGGACTGTACAAGTGCTAAACTCACCTTTTTCCTCAAGTAAACTACCCTTTCTTCTGAAGAATTTGCCACATTTCAGTTATGTTAGTTGGGTAAGACCTCCTAAGACACATGGGATATGAAATCACCTATTTTAACCTTAAAATTTCCCAATAAATCTGTACAAGCTATTAAATGCACCATTTTGACCTCTAAATGACCCAAAATGACTAAAAGGACTAAAATGACTAAGGACCAAGGCTAGCATAACATCAAATGACATTATTTAACATATAAAACACCTTGTGACATATTTATTAGACCCATAAACCACCTAAAAGTCAAATTTTTACCTATAGGGGTCCTAATTTGACCTAAAAGTCAAATTTGGTCAACAATGATCCTTGTTATAACCAAGTTTTTGGAGAAGCCACAAAGATGTGACATTAATACCAAAGCCTTCATCAACTAAAAATTTATGGATAAGGGTAGTATTAATGGATATTTTAATGAATATTTGTGAATCCTTGGCATTAAAAATGATTTCATCATTCATCATGTCCTCTTCAAGAAATTTGATATATGGTTTGGAAGAGGGACACATGGTTTCAATGGTATGCATGTTGGTAGATTGAGGTTCAATAGAAGGTGGTTATTCATTTATAGGATATGGATATTTGATTTCTTATATTTTTTTCATAAGGAAATTAAGATGATAAGGGGAATTAATAAATAACTCCATAAGTGGAATCTTGCAAGGCATGGAGTTAAGTTCTTCTAGAAATTTCCATTGGGATTTAGAAGAAGAACCAGTGTGAGATTTGGAAGGTAAGGTAGATTTTGAAGGAATGGAAGTTTTTTTGGGTTTGAACGGAGGAGGTGGTTCGTCATGGATTTCCTAATCTATGTTTATGGTTGTAGTATCTTTGAGAAGTTTTTCTTCCAAATATGGTTTCTTAGGTTTTGTGATAGGATCTTTGTGAGATGGCTTGTGATGATAATTGACCTTAAATGTGTTAACATATTGAGAATTGTTGTATTATTGGTCATAATAAACATCAATATTACAAACATAATTGTTAGTTTATTAATTATTAGTTATGGAAAGAGATTTTTAGTTATTGGAAGAAGTTTTAAAAACTTATCATTTTTAAGAAGCAGTGTTGTACTCTTGATGACAAAGGTTGATCATGGCTTCATGATTAAAGGAATCACCAAGAATGTAAGAGATAAAAAATTTAGTAATACATTGACAATATTAATTATAATGACCAATGTTGGCATAGAACCAACAAAATTTATTTGGATCATACCACTTAAGAGGATTATTAGGATAAGTAAAAAGTTTAAAGGGCAGTAAAAATTGTTTCATTTGTTGAACAGTGAGTGGTGTGTGAGAAGATAAAATAATGTTAAATTTGTAAAATATTGGATGGGTTTGATGAGTATTTATAGTGATAACATTAGTATAAGTTTTAAAATACCATTTAAGGATTTTAGGATTAGGTTTGAATTTCTTCATGAGAAAGTCTTGACGTTTAGCTTGGTCAAGAGCTTCATTAAGTATTTGGGGATCAAAAGTTTGAACCTTATATTGAAGGGGAGTTAAAGAATTTACAAAGAGTTTGAATAAGTTATCATCATTCATGGTATAATTGGCTTTATGGACCATATATTTCCATCATTTGATGAAATCATGAGCTGATTCAATAAGAGATTGCTTAGCATTGATGAAATAAAGGAAATTTTTGGGAAGATCATTATGTTGAAACTCTTTAACTAAAGGATTGAATAAATCCTCAAGTTATCAAATTAAAGGTTACAAAAGTTGTTTGTACCATTCCAATACATCACCAGTGAAGTTTTTAACTAAAATTTTAGTGGTGGTGAAAGTATTAATTTGGATCCACTATTTGTAAAGATTGTCAAAGGCTTTGAGAAATGATGTAGAGTTTTTAGTCCCATAATACTTGATAGTTGGAGATATGTTACCAATATCAATATACATAATAAAAGGTACCAAAGGATTATTTTTAATGTTTTGAAGCATTTTTTAAGTCATTATATGTTGAGGAATAACATTGCTTGAGGCATCTCTAAGAGGTGGAGGAATATAATTGGGATTGGCTTGGGGATGGATAGCAAGAGGTTTATCAGCCATATTAATCAAATGACATTGTAATTGCATCATTTTATAAGTTTTATAAGTTTTCATTATGTTCATTTATTATATGACCTGTGAAAGATGTTGAGTCATATCAATAGGTAGGTTGGTGTTTATAGGAGCACTCCTTGAATTGGTATTAGGGAGAGGGTTATTAGAAGATGGATTATTAGTGAGATTATTGGTTAGACTTGTGTCAATTTCTCCCACATTAGTTTAAAGATTTTGAATATGATAATTGTCTTGATAAGTATGAAAAGGATCAGATCCACCTACTTTATCTTGAGGTGTGATTTGCATCATATTACAAGCCATAGATGAAAGAGGCAAAGAGGTGCCCCAAGAGTGAGGGTTATCTTGGGAGGAAAAGACAGGGTGAAATAAACATCTCATGTAGTATCTAAATGGATTTAGGTTATCCAAAAATATTCTAATAGGGGACTTCATGATGACTTGAGATAAATGAACAATATGCTAAGGGAGAGAAATAGAGAATTGAGTTTGATAGAGAAGAAAAGGAGTAAGAGTGTAAAGTTGAGTGGGTTGACCTAGTACTACAAACTGGGAAAAATAGATCTTGATAAGAGTATAGAGTTGACTATGTCGACCTAGTACTATTATTTGACTAGAAAAAGAGATACAGGGTTGACTAGGTCAACCTAATACTATAGACAGGGGGAGAAATAGTCTTTAAAATATTCTGTCTAATAGAATGACTATGTACTAAAAATAGGTAAAAATATTACAATGTACTTTAAAGAAAGAAATTAAAGGAAAGACACAATAGATTGGGTCAATGAATATGATCCAATTGAGGTACACAACACAAAACCTTGTACCAATGTTGGCCAATGTAAGTTTTTACAATACAACATACAATGAGTAAAGAGTACGCAGTCAACTTGGAAAGTAAATGCTAACTAAGTAATCATCCTAAATGTTGTTAGATTATTTAGAGTATGATTTTAAGTGTGATAATAAGTTGGCTAAAAGTGAGGAACTAAAAAATAATCTATAAATGGTTTCAAGATGTTTAGGTTAAAAGAGATCTATATTGGTAATTATATTGGTTTGTTATTGATGCCTACCCCTTCACTTCACAATCCTATAGTGATAAAGGTGTCAAGTGCTTATCTAATATATACCATTAATCACATGTTTATATTTGGCCAAAAACCCAAGTTTTCTTCCCCCTTTGTGATGAAATCCAAGTAGGTAGGCCTTGGGTAGACAATTTTTAAATGCATTTTGAAATTATGTGATTTGGTAGTGTGTGAAAAAAAGAGAAAAATAGTGTAATTAAATGGTATATTGAAAAACCACCTAATTAGACTATGCGATCTATTCTAAGCATGAAAATAAATGAAAGTGAAAGTGTGAAGTAATTAATAGCATATAAGTGTTAATTC